>JAFVLL020038062.1:0-93802 GCA_021397915.2 Tor tambroides
AGCATCATTACTCCAGTCTCTTCTGCTCACCAAGAATGCATTTATTTGAGCAAATATACAGTAAAAATTGTGAAATATTATTGCAATGTAAAATAGCTTTTTTTCTGTGTGAATATCTGTTAAACTGTAATTTATTTCTGTGATGCAGCGCTGAATTTTCAGCATCATTACTCCAGTCTCTTCTGCTCACCAAGGATGCATTTATTTGATCAAAAATACAGTAAAATTGTGAAATATTATTGCAATCTAAAACAGCTGTTTTCTTTGTGAATATCTGTTAAAATGTAGTTTATTTCTGTGATCAAAGCTGTATTTTCAGCATCATTACTCCAGTCTTCAGTGTCACATGATCTTCAGAAATCATTCTAATATGCTGATTTGCTGCTCAAGAAACATTTCTGATTATTATCAATATTGAAAACAGTTGTGCTGCACAATATTTTTGTGGAAACTGTGATCATTTTTCAGGATTCACAGATGAACACAAAGTTGAATAGAAATGGATTTATTTGAAATATAAATCTTTGTGACATAAATATCTTTACTGTCACTTTGTATCAATTTAATGCATCCTTGATTAACACAATTATTCACTTATTTAAAATATATTATAATATATTTTATATATAATATATACATTTTATATATATATATATATATATATATATATATAAGAAAAAATTCATGTTTTTCTTCACATGCTTCTGTTTTGAAACAACTGTTACTTTGAAAGTTATTGGCGAAAAGTGATCAAACGTTTACATAAGTTTTAATGAATCTGAAAGTTTGAAAGAGAAGCTCTGGTTAGGTTCAGGAGTAATGGACTTGACATTTCTGATATAACCTCTTGGATCTTTGATATGTTGTGGATTTTCCACTCTTTCAGATTTATGGTAGAAGGCCTAAACCACGTCTTTAGAAACTGAGAAATGATCTGCACAAAAATCGGCATGCTGCTCTTTGTAGATATTTCATGCAAAATGCACAGATATATGTCTTTAGATTAATCTCTAAATGTATTTAGCTTGCACACGACTTACAGCCTGACTTTCTGTTGAAAAGAATGATCTTATAATAAACCGCTGATAATGTTTGTGAACTGAATGATGCCGCTGTGCAAATATTTAAGAATAGGATTGAAGTCTGTAGTAATAATGATAGAGCAGCTGTTGATTCTATTGTGTAGAAATGTTTGCTGCACGCTGATTATCATCTGGGACCGAAGCCAAAAACAATAGCTTACATTTATTCTCTTAATGAACGCAAAGTAAGTAAACAAACCTTTGTGATGCGATCTGAATTGTCGAATAATGTTGATTTAGTGAAAGGAGACGTTCTGTAGTCGTCTTTAACAATTACTATTGTTAAAAGCACGATATAAATAAAGGTGACATGACTTGACGTTCTCCAGCTGACCGCGTGATAGAGTCAACTCTGCTTCTTTAGAGGAATAACTTCAGTTAAGTTGAGGGAGACTTATTAGGGCTTTATTATGGATGAATAAATGTGCATACTATAAGCATTTGCAAATAAATACAAAGATTTGTTATCAATTTAGTAAAAATTTTTTAGTTGGTTTTTGCTTGCATTATTATATTCATTGCATAAAGTAAAAAGCAAAAAAATATTTTATTTGATTATATTTTTAAATAAAGATACATTTAGTTAAGAAGCAAAAACATATAAATTTTGTTTTACAAAGACATATCAAGATTTTATTGATTTATTGATTGTATCTTTGTCTTTATTTGTATTTTCTTTCTCTTTTCCCTTCTTTTTCCCCCCAATACTAATAGCTAAACATTTTTAATCAAAATATTAAGCCTTGTTTTCTAAAAAATACTTTAAAAAATAAGTGTTTACACTTAAAACAGTATATATACAGGTGCATCTCAATAAATTAGAATGTCGTGAAAAAGTTCATTTTTTCTTGTAAGTTATTTCAAAAAGTGAAACTTTCATATATTTTAGATTCATTGCATGTAAAGTAAAACATTTCAAAAGTTTTTTTTTGTTTTAATTTTGATGATTAGAGCTTACAGCTCATGAAAGTCAAAAATCAGTATCTCAAAATATTAGAATATTTACATTTGAGTTTCAATTAATGACCATCCCTACAGGATAATTCTGGGTATCTCTTGTTCTTTGAAACCACAATAATGGAGAAGACTGCTGACTTGGCAATGATCCAGAAGACAATCACTGACTCCCTCCACAAAGAGGGTAAGTCACAGAAGGTCATTACATAAATGAGTGGCTGTTCACAGAGTGCTGTATCAAAGCATATTAAATGCAAAGTTGACTGGAAGGAAGAATTTGGGTAGGAAAAGCTTGAGAATACTGTCAAGCAAAGCTGATACAAACACTTGTGAGCGCTTCACAAGGAATGGACTGAAGCTGGAGTCAGTGCATCAAGAGCCACCACGCTCAGACATCTTCAGGAAAAGGGCTACCAAGCCACTTCTGAACCAGAGACAACGTCAGAAGCGTCTTACCTGGGCTGTGGAGAAAAAGAACTGGACTATTGCTCAGTGGTCCAAAGTCCTCTTTTCAGATGAAAGTAAATGTTGCATTTCATTTAGAAATCAAGGTCCCAGAGTCTGGAGGAAGAGTGGAGAGGCACAGAATCCATGTTGTTTGAAGTCCAGTGTGAAGTTTCCACGGTCAGTGATGATTTGGGCTGCCATGTCATCTGCTGGTGTTGGTCCACTGTGTTTTCTGAAGTCCACAGTCAACGCAGCCATCTACCAGGAAATTTTAGAGCACTTCATGCTTCCTTCTGCTGACAAGCTTTATGGAGATGCTGATTTCATTTTCCAGCAGGACTTGGCACCTGCCTACACTGCCAAAGGTTCCAAAAGCTGGTTCAATGACCATGGTGTTACTGTGCTTGACTGGCCAGCAAACTTACCAGACCTGAACCCCATAGAGAATCTGTGGGGTATTGTCAAGTGGAAAATGAGAAACAAGAGACCAAAAAATGCAGATGAGCTGAAGGCCTCTGTCAAAGAAACCTGGGCTTCCACACCATCTCAGCAGTGCCACAAACTGATCACCTCCATGCCACGCCAAATTGAGGCAGTAATTAAAGCAAAAGGAGCCCCTACCAAGTATTGAGTACATATACAGTAAATGAACATACTTTCCAGAAGGCCAACAGTTCACTAAAAATGTTTTTTTATTGGTCTTATGAAGTATTCTAATTTGTTGAGATAGTGAATTGGTGGGTTTTTGTTAAATGTGAGCCTAAATCATCACAATTAAAAGAACCAAAGACTTAAACTACTTCAGTCTGTGTGCATTGAATTTATTTAATACACGAGTTTCACAATTTGAGTTGAATTACTGAAATAAATGAACTTTTCCACGACATTCTAATTTATTGAGATGCACCTGTATATACACAGTGTGTGTGTGTGTGTGTGTGCGTGCGAGCGAGCGAGTGTGTGTGTGTGTGTGTGTGTGAGTGTGTTTGTGTGTGTGTGTGTGCGTGCGTGCGTGCGTGCGTGTGTGTGCGTGTGCGTGCGTGTGTGTGTGTGTGTGTGTGTGTGTGAGAGTGTATGTGTGTGCGTGCGAGCGAGCGAGTGAGTGTGCGTGCGTGCGTGAGTGTGTGTGTGTTTGTGTGTGTGTGTGTGTGTGTGTGTGTGCGTGCGTGCGAGCGTGCGTGCGTGAGTGTGTGCGTGCGTGTGCGTGTGTGTGAGTGTGCGTGTGCGTGCGTGTGTGTGTGTGTGTGTGAGTGTGTGTGTGAGTGTGTGTGTGTGTGTGTGTGTGTGTGAGAGTGTGAGTGTGTGTGTGAGTGTGTGTGTGAGTGTGTGTGTGTGTGTGTGTGTGTGTGTGTGTGAGTGTGTGTGTGTGTGTGTGTGTGTGTGTGTTTTAAGTTGTAAATGAAAAAAGAACAATTTTTCTATACTTTAAAATTTCACATTTAATTCAATGCTTTGTTTGCAGTTATTTTTCTTACCCTATGATAATTTTTTACATGTGTTAAGCAAAAACTCTTATTTATTTATTTATTTGTTTATTTATTTGTTTGTTTTTAAACAGACTTAATATCTCATGTCATTTTTCTTAAGAATGTTTAACTATTTTTTATCTTTTTTTTTTTTTTTTACTGGAAAAGACAAAAACTCTAGTTCAGAAAATCACTTTTGCAGTGTCATGGTGATTTTTCACAAAAGGCAATCGTTTTTTATTTTTTTTATTTATTTATTTTTTTTTTTTGCAGCAGTTCAAATGTCTGCAGAGAAACTCTCCTGAATATTTTCAGATGTCTCTCTCGACTCTGTGCAGTTTTAACAGTGATAGCACACGTTCACCGCTCCGGACATTCACATCTTGACATTGACATTGTCCACGTTCACCGTCCCTCTCTTCCATTCCTTCTCTAGCGTCATTTCTGGGAAAGCATACGTCAGGAGTGAGATACTGACAGAGGAATGGCCTCTATTTTCATTGCATTCCACACTGGGAAGCCTTCAGTTACTCCAGAACCGTACGCAGGCCCTTACGTAAGTCTTGAACCTGTCTTAACCTTTAACCTTCACCTGTGACCTCTGCTCTTAACCCGATCTTAACCCTGACCCCAAACACTCATATCCGTGCACTCAGGAATGTGTGTTTACTTTCGATTCGTTAAGAAAATACAGACAAACACAGCTAAACCTGGACCTGATTATCCCCTTTAAGAGTTTGTGCCACTTTTTTTTCTTTAGTTTGCCAAAAATATAAAATGTAATCATCGTAATGTTTTTCCAAACCTTGATGAGAGAGTTATGGAGGGCTGAAATTTGGGTGTGTGCCTCCAAAAAAGTCTTACACACACACACACACACACACTCACACTCACACACACACACACACACACACACACACACACACTCACACTCACACTCACACACACACACTCACACACACACACACACACACACACACACACACACACACACACACACACACACACACACTTGTTCTGCTATCCTTGTGGGGACTCTCATAGGCGTAATGGTTTTTCTGCTGTACAGACCGTATTTTCTATCGTCCTACACCAACCCTACACCTAAACCTACCCCTTACAGGAAAATTATCTGCATTTTTACATTTTCAAAAAACTTCATTCTGTGTGATTTATAAGCTTGTTTACCCGTGGAGACCTCAATTTAGGTCCCCACCGTGACACAAGTCCCCATGAGGCTGTGTGTATTCAGGTCTAAGTCCCCACCAGGATAGAAAAAACAAGTACACTCACACACACACACACACACACACTCACACACACACTCACACACACACACACACACACACACACACACACACACACATTAATGTATTTATTTATTTCAAAAGTCATTTTATTTAATCTTTTTTTTCTTTTTTTTGTCACATTGTCAAACATGTTTGTTCCATGCACAAATTTCATTTCAAGTGTCATACATTTATATTTATATTTTGACTTCAAAAGTAATTTTTATTTCATTAAAAGTTAATCTTTTTATTTGTTTGTCATGTTGTCATGTGAGTTTGTTCCATGCACAAATATTCTTAAAATTTTCTCTTTTATTCTTTTCTCTTTATATTCTTTATATATATATATATATATATATATATATATATATAATATATTTATTTATTTATTTATTGTCATGCAGATTTGTTCCTCACACAAATGTGATTTCTGAAGTCTTATATTATATTATATTATATTATATTATATTATATTATATTGTGTCTTTGTAATGCATGCTTCTTCCTCACACAGATATGACTTCAGAAAAATATAAAATCCAATATTACATAGGTCGAATTGTTATTATGATGATTTATATATTTCACGTATTTATTTTGCAATACAGGTTTGGAATGATTTGATTGGTGAGTAAATAACCTAATTTTAATTTCTGTGTGCACTATGATGTCTTTGTTCATATTGGTGGCCTTGAGTGAAAGAGAAACAAACCTCTAACAAAGCTGTGGTTCTGATTGGAGCGCAGCTTCAGTCGAGCTGTTAATTAGTGGATCGGGGCTGGATGCCAGTTCAGAGCTCACAGTTGGACTCATCCAACATCAAAAAAATACAAAAAATCAGGAAGGCTGGCGGCGTTCTGATGCCTCGCATTATTTGTCACACACTAATGCCGCCTGTGCTTCTAATTGAATGTGACACAGTGAATTGATCAAAGCATGTTGCTGTATTCTGCTTTCTGTCCAGCTCCATCCATTTCCATATCAATCCTAATCTGACAGTCATGTTCTGATAACAGACGTCGAGTCCATACTGCATGTGCTGCACACTATAGATCAAACGTAAGCAATTAGTGCACTACAGTCCGGATCCAAACCCTGGATTGCTTCCATCTGGACCATGAATCTTTTCTCATAAATTCATGCAAAAACATGTTTTTCTGAGTGAAAACAGTTCATCTGTCTTTAGAATCACTGCAAAAGCAACATATACCATGACAAGACATGTATACTTTTAAAACAAATTTCACTCAGAAATTACTAGTAGATTTTGCAAATAATTTCAAAGAGACAACAAGCAACACATTGACTTCAAATAAAATTTTGAAGTAGATTAACTGAAACAGTATTTTCTTGTAAAACATATTATCTTTGTAGGCTTCTTAATGTTGTGTGGTATTTGCAAAACATTAAATTTAAAAATATATCTATTTTATTTTATTTGGTGTTTATTTGGAATTTCAAAAAAGATGCAGTGCTATGTAGTTATGAAATAAATTACATATATTTTTTTAAAACAACTTTCACAATAAGAAATATGCATTTAGAAAATATTAATTAAAAAAGAATAATTTTATTATTATTATTATTATTATTATTATTTATTTATTTATTCAAAAAGGAGCATTACTATATGGTTATGTAATATATTACACATTATTAAGTGAATTTCCCATACTATTCACTGCTAATCTTAGCTGTTAAGAAGCTCATTTGTATTTGAACTGATGCGAATGGATGCAAACACCATTTTATGGTCCTTTTTTCTCATTTTTTAAACCTTGTCAGTAAAGCAGTTAATCTGTCTTTACATTGCAAATACAACATATACCATGACATTTGCATAAAATCTTCATGTTGTGGGGTATTTGCAACATATTTATTTTTAAATGTAATATTTATTTATTTATTTATTTAAAAAAAGATGCATTATGGTTATGTAATATATTAAACAGTTTTTGAGTGAATTTTCCATACTGCTCACTGATATTCTTACCTGTTAGGAAGCAATTTTGTGTTTGAACTGATGCAATGCAATTTTATGGTCCTTTTCCCACTCAGAGCAGTTAAGCTGTCTTTGCAAAAACAACCATTACAGACAGACATATTTGTAATTTTAAATACTTTATTGACTTTGTTTTTATGTGCATATCATGTAGGTCATGCATCCAGATCAAGGATGAATTAACATATTAACTGTAAGTATTACGATTCTGGTTCCAAAACCAAGTGTGTTCCCTTTAAAGTGCATTCCAAAAAGAATGCAACCTTTAAAAATACCTTGTTTCGATCAGATTCTAACAGCATCACATGCATTTTTATCAGATGTAGTAGACCCATAATGCATTGCATTGCATCTTGAATAAACAGTTGATGTGATTAGTTTAACAGCATGCTAACATCAGAGCAATAAGTGTGAGGACTTGTCCATTTTTGCTGACTGCAGTATTTGCCTTTAGACAGCAAACTAGGGTATGGAACAGAACTACCTTTGTCAGCCTTCATCCACTGTTCCTCTAAAAGTGTGTGATTATATTGTCTGTCACTTTATTTGTGAAACAGCGTCTGGCGTGCAGTCAGTCTAATACAGTCTCTGCTTTAATCAGGCTTCTTTAAGCGCTGTTGCATCACAGTTAAATAAACATACAATGAAGGGACAGAAAGCATCGGACGTATCCAGGAACTGTAACTGTACATTGCAAGCGAAGGCTCTCTGTCGTTCCTGACCCTGTGAGAGCAGAGAACAGCTGGACACAGCCGTCAAACATCAGCATTACTGCAGAGTCACACTGACCCCTACAGTCACAGCACAGCAACAAACCACCGCACTACAGGTCTGACTGTGACTGTGCTGCAGGACTGATGCCATGCAGATTCTCAGCTGCTCTGTGTTGTGGTTTCACTTTGGAGCATCGCTATGCAGTTGCTAGGGTGTTCTGAGAGGTTGCTAGGGCGTTTGATGTGTAGTTGCTAGGGTGTTCTGAAGGGTTGCTAGGGTGTTTGATGTGTAGTTGCTAGGGTGTTCTGAGGGGTTGCTAGGGTGACTGATGTGCAGTTGCTAGGGTATTCAGAGGGGTTGCTAGGGCGTTTCATGTGCAGTTGCTAGGGTGTTCTGAGGGGTTGTTAGGGTGTTTCAAGTGCAGTTGCTAGGGTGTTTTGAGGGGTAGCTAGGGCGATTGATGTGCAGTTGTTAGGGTGTTCTGAGGGGTTAACTAAGGCAGTTGATGTGCAGTTGCTAGGGTGTTCTGAGAGTTTGCTAGGGCATTTGATGTGTAGTTGCTAGGGTGTTCAAGGGTTGCTAGGGTGTTTGATGTGTAGTTGCTAGGGTGTTCTGAAGGGTTGCTAGGGTGTTTGATGTGTTTCAAGAGCAGTTGCTAGGGTGTTCTGAGGGGTTGCTAGGGCGATTGATGTGCAGTTGTTAGGGTGTTCTGTGGGGTTTACTAGGGCAGTTGCTATGCAGTTGCTAGGTTGTTCTGAGAGGTTGCTAGGATGTTTATTGTGAAGTTGCTTGGGTGTTTTGAGGGGTTGCTAGGGTGATTGATGTGCAGTTTCTAGGGTGTTCTGAGGGGTTTACTAAGGTGGTTGCTATGCAGTTGCTAGGGTATTCTGAGAGGTTGCTAGGGTGTTTAATGTGAAGTTGCTAGGGTGTTCTGAGGGGTTGTTAGGGTGTTTAATGTGAAGTTGCTAGGGTGTTCTGAGGGGTTGCTAGAGTGATTGATGTGCAGTTGCTAGGGTATTCTGGGTGGTTGCTGTTCTGTTTTTTTAAGGGTGTTTGGGGTGGTTGCTATGCCATTGCTAGGAGGTTGTGGGTCATTGCTGTGATATTCTGGGTGACTGGTGCTAGGGTGTTGCTGGGCAGTTACTAGAGTTTTCAGAAGGGTTGCTAGGTTGGTTGTTACGTTGTTGCTAGAATTTTATGAGGGTTGCTGTGCAATTGCTAGGTGGTTGCTAGGAGGTTGTGGGTCATTGCTGTGATATTCTGGGTGATTGTTAGGGTGGTTGCTATGGTGTTGCTAGGTGTTTGCTTGGAGGTTGTGAGTCAATGCTTTGATTTTCTAATTGATTGTTAGGGCATTGCAGGATGGTTGCTATGTAGTTTCTATGGTGTTCTGGGTGGTTCTGTTGTTGGTAGGTGTTTGCTAGGGTTTATGGAAGGTTAGGTGGTTGCTGTGAATGTTGGGAGTCATTGCATATCAGACCATTTGGGAACAATAAAAGCTCTACATTTGACAGAAGGTGTGCGCTATAAATACATCATACAGTAGAGCAGCCAAAGGCCTAATTATAAACATGATGAAAGCGTTGTTGTTGTTTTTTTTGTGGACTGAGAAGCATGTCAATCATTTAGATTTAGTCACAGAACCATCTGAACCATATTGCCAACCAGTTTGACCAATGCATTGTTAATAACAGAGTCAAAGGTGCTATTCATCAACAGTCAGCATACGTAGGCCCAACAATGGTGACATGCTTCATGCTGCATTTTAAGGCAGTTTTAATTATTGTTTCTGCTCATATCTTGTTGTTTCTTGTTCTGTCAGTGATTCTCCATGTGTGCGTGCATCAGGTGCTTGCAAGTACTGTTCTCTTTCACGGTGTCTTGCACTTGAATGGCTTAAATGGCCCACTTGAATGTTTAAACTGGCAAGACTAAAAACATGTGAAAATGAGGAACTTTCTTGAGGAAACCGAACTGGCGTGATTGTTGGACCATGCCCCATTGGTTTTAAATGGAAATAAAACCTCTGCCAGCAGCTTCCCAAGCTGTTATGTGCAAAATTTGGTGAAGACTGGGAATTGTTTTCCCCCACTCAGTCCTTATGTATGGATTTACTCATGGACTGAGTGGGGAAAAATATGTCTACAGCCATTAGGGTCCAAAGTTATAATCCAACATCCAGAAATATTTTTGACTGATCCCGCCCATGGCTGGGAGTGGGACTGGGAGAGAGGTGAAAAACTTTGTTAACAGTACCATGTTACTTATTAGCATGCTTGTGATCATCTCTGTAGTCACTAGCTAACTGAGGCTGTGTTCAGTTCGAATCTGAAACCGAGCAGATTCATCACTCCTCCTGACCATGCATGTTCTTGCAGCTCTAGACGGGACCGCCATGTGGCCAGACAGCCGTGCATCCTGTTTGCGTATCCTCTGCGCTTTCGTCATTGGCGGAGCAGTCGGTCAATCCCACCTTTCCAGTAAATATGACTTGTGATTGGACTGTACGTCAGCAGACAGCAAAGCATTGGCCAAGAGCAGAAGGCCCTCCCTCCAGGCTTTTTTTGTTTAAGTTGCAAGGTTGCGAAGCTTCATTTTCGCTCAGTCTGAGTTTCAGAGTTTCAGAGCAGAGCTGCGTGACAACGCTGCCACAAATCACGGGATTTGCCTCCGCAACTGTGTGGGCGCATCTCCGCAAAGTGGGTGTTGTAAATTGTGCCTGAAAAAACAGTCTGCAATAGGAGTGCAAATGTAATGTAATGTTAATAAGTTTCGCCCTTTCGAACCCTTCAGTTTTCAGAGTTTCAAACTTTTTTTCACCTATTCACACCAGTTTTCATCACCATTTACAAGGTTTCAAATCTGAAAACAAACTATTCAAATGGGAGAAGTGCTACCTGAAAACTTTATAAAAATATTGCACAACACATAAAAAAGAGTGCTGTACTTCTCTGGAAGAAGGAAAACTCAAAACAAAGGTTTGCAGAGATTTTATTTATTATTCTTTAACTCAAAACCTCTGTTTTCAGAATTCACAACTTTTTTCTCACATCTACACCAGTTTTCAGATCACCATTTACAAGGTTTCAAACCTGGAAAACAAACTAATACAGTGGGAGAACACTGACAAATTTGAAACTCTGAAAAATTGTTTGCGCAACATCGTAAAATTTTTTTGCAGTTCTGAAGAAGGAAATCTCAAAAACAACATAATGTTTGCAGAGATATTTTAATTTTTTTTACATTTTGCAAGCTTGCAAAACTTATTTTTCGATCTTGCAAAACTTTTTTTGTAAGATTTTGAGTTTTCGAACACTTAGTTTCAACCTTTCAGAACTTTATTTTCAGTTTTGAATCATGGCAGGATATTAATCCCATACATAACGCCCAGCGTGTTCAGGTCTAATGTTTTTGACAGTCAGAGATCCAGTTGCATAGTCCACCTTTAGTCTGTCTCTGAACATCCCGCTTTCACCATAGTATACACAACTCTTACTGGGGTCTCCATTGACCAGCACAATCAGAGTGTCATTAAAATACCACAGCATCTTGTCATGTTGTTGTTTGGTAACACCAGAGTACAAAGCAACTGAATCTCCCTCCATCACTGACATTGTTATCACATCATCACCAACTACACCTGAAGACAAAGATAAACAATAAATATAGTTACAAGCAGCATTTGAGGGGCCAAGCACTACAGAAGCAAGCCTCAGAGTCATTAACGCATCATGCCATCAAATTTGTTGAAATGGTATACGAAAATGGTTTCGTCTGTCGACACAAAATCCAGAAGTTTGCCAGCATAGTTTAAAGATGATCTGATTCGAGTTTTGTGAAAATCAGACCAACAGTCTAGGACGACTTAAAAAAAAAAGTCAAAATGGCTGACAGGAAGCTTGGCCAACTATGGCAACATTGCTGTCTATGTTTTTGGCATGACCCAATGAATCTACTGAGACCAGTTTCATGACAACAGGCAAAATGAATCAAAAGCTATTGGCATTTTTTTTAAAGTCGTTATAACTTTTGACCACAAGGTGGTACTGTCTCAAAACCTTTTGAGAACATTCAGGGAATGGTGCAGATGGCACATACAGTTTTGCAATAGTACACCAATGTATTCGTAAAATATTGTATTTTATGTCATAAAATTGTATTGTAGTTAATGGCAATTTCATGTTTTGTTCAATTATAGCCCCACCAAGAGGCACAATTCCACAACTTTTTTGTGTGTTGTCAAAGTGTGGCCATTTAAATGTGTGCCAAATTTGGTGAAAATATCTCATTTTGTTTTGGAGTTATAGACACTATGAGAACATAAAAAATTATCCATTTCCGACTTTGATTTTTTGGCACTTATTATCAAAATTTTGACATTTGGCCATCAGTGTATAGTCAAAGACCTATGTTTTTGAAATGTCCTACAGTGGTTTTGTCTCAGTTGGACTAACAATTTTGAAGATATCATCGTTTGATTGTATTGTTTGATTTGGCAGGTTTCAGGAATCTAAGGAGATGACTCAAATGAAAATAAGTCAACCACTTCCAAATTTAAAAGCATGTGAATATTTGATTTCACCACTATGTGGTGCTGGCTTGAAATTTTGCAGGCTCCTTCAGGGTATCGTGCCGAGGACCCATGCTGAATTTGATAACATTATGCTTATGCATTCATAAAATACAGGATTTTAGTACAAAATTCTAAATGGCTGACACCCAAAATGGGCAACATGGGAAAACTGGACTCAGCTTGCAGTACTGAATCTAATGAGACAGATTTTATGATTTTTTGGGCAAACCATTCAGAAGTTATAAACAAAAATATTATTTTTTCATATCTCCTGACCACTAGGTGGCGCTGTGCCTAAACTGTGCAGGTAGCCTCAGGTCATGGTTGTTATAACACACTCCAAGTTTGGTCTGAATAAGTCAAAGCATTGGAGACATACAGCCTCACATCAATTTGGCGAGCTTTTCGTCAGATTCGTTGATGATCTGTGCAAATTTTGGTGAAAACTGAACCATCTAGGACAATTTCGAAAAAGTAAAAATAAAAAAATAAAAAATTCAAAATGGTGGAAAAATTCTTATGATGGAAAAGTCTGCTGAGGTACAATCAAATCGACATGGGAAGGAATAAGAGGGGAACAATTTCTAGCCTGCATGATTCAAAATTGATTAGCATAAACATGACTGAAATTTTGGACTCGTGATGGCGCTAGAGAGTTTGAGTTAGAGACGCCAAATTTGCTGTGGTTAATGTTGGTTAATGTACTGTATCAGTGTGCCAAACTTCATAATTTTGCCGCAAGCAGTTTTATGGGCTGCCATATATTCCTGGAGCAGAAGAAGATAAAAAAGAATAAGAAAAGGAAGAAAAATAGCGAATAAAATAGATGTCATAGTGCCTTTGATGCTTGGCCCCTAATTACATTATGAATATGAGTGAATGTGTACATATTTTTAAAATAAAAATATTGCAACATTCTGGAAAATAGTTAAAATGTACAGAAAAACAATATTTTCGTTATTCCCATTCAGTTCTTTGATTATTTAATTATTACTAGTGCAAATGCTGTGGCATAAATACTTTTATAACAAATTTCCTTATAACTCATAATTTCCAACAGCAAGTCTGTTTGATTTAAGTTTAAAATTAAAATGTGGTGTAATTTAATGAGCAGCAAATATATAATGAAGTTAAATTATTAGGCACGAGAACGCATCATTTTGTTGGCCGACAGACTGCTGATGAACAGATGCTTCACGATGCTCTGCTGTGCTGCATTAAAAGTTGTCATTATTCATGTTTAAAGCCAAAAAACTTTTGAAAGTGGACTTTTATGAGACTTTCACGCATTCAAGGACCTCTTTTCATGACAAGTGGCCAACGAGTTCTCACGGTGTGAACCAGACGTGCCAAAGTAATAAACGCTGTGTTAAGGAACCAAAAATTAAGACTAAAATTATGGACCTTCAAATTCCTGAACTGTACTAAATTACAGGGAATTATGAGTAAAGCAAGACAAGGAAAGACAGCTTTGATGTGAAATTAAACTGTTCACTTAAAAGATAAAGGGTTGTAAATACAAAGTTAAGCAACTTACCATCAACGAGAAACACAAACAGAGTGAGGACAAAATAAAGTCCCATTATTTTAACTGGTGTTCACCTGATTAATCAATGCAACAAAAATTAAGAGACAGAGAATACATAAAGGAAAATAAAGAATAAAGGGCACATATTACATAATGGTTACATTGTTCCTGGTTACATGATAGTGCTAATAACCCAGGATGATGTGTGCTTTAAATTCCAAAGGTGGGAAAGATAAGATATTGACAATAGAGTTATGATCAGACATGATTATAGTTGAATATGTTGGACTTGTTAGCTCTGCTGAAAATATCTTAAACCAACATAAGCTTGTTTGCTGGTAGCTGGTCTGTTTGATGCCTTTAAAGGAGTTTGAGCACTTATTAGCTGGTTAGTCAGAGAGACCATCTACACCAGACTAAACATGTTAAGACCATTTACTAGTGATTACGTATAAAACAAAGGCTAAAGTGCATATATTGAGTATGCCATGCAATTTAATTTTCGTATGGAGGAAAATCACTTGATCGATGGTTTTGTTGTAACACTTGCAGAATGAATCTTGGCGTTGTCTTGCTGAAATAAGCAGGGACCACTCTGAGAAAGACGTTGCCTTGATGGCAGCATTATGCTATATTTTTTCTCATGCTATAGCCAGGCAATAGAATCATAACACGTTATAAAAACGTACAGTTTTTGATTATATTTGGCTGTGTTCGATGCCATTGTAAAATACTTTGTAACTAGAGATGAACCGATAATCAGTTTTACCAATATTTTTTCCTGATATTTACACATTTTCCATTATCGGATATCGGTTTTGTAATATAATATTCACCGATATATGACGCCTTCTTGTGGGCGCTTTAAGAATTGCATGCGAGACCTGCATTACAGCACTGCATCTTGAAGAGAGACGAGTCAACAATGGCGTTTATATGTAAAGTAACTTGATTTGCTTTAATTGAAATGCTTTATTTAACATGTCAGCCAAAAATGCACAAATGAGATACGTTAAATGACTGATTTGTAGTTTAAGCTTGTCGCTGAGAAATAGAGACGAACTTGAGTCATCCATAAAGTCATGCCCCAAAGACATAACTTTTACATGAGTTCAATAAAACAGACTTAAATAAGTGCATGTTGGAAACAAAGCAGCTTAATCTAACACTGTTTTTTTTATGCAAGACAATTATAATTTTGTAAAGCTGCCCATTATGAGTCTTGTTCACGGTTGACGTTCAATTTGATCATTCAATTTGGTAACATTCTACTTTTCTGCTTCTACATATTTATTACAACAAATATTCAAACATTATCAGTGGCAGATAATAAAACTGTAAAAATGAATAATGTTTTTCACCATTAAGAACATTTCCATTAAGAACATTTAACCTCTTAAGACCTGTGAAAAAAAATTTAGGAAAAAAATTGTTTTTTTCATGTTTTTAAATTGTTTACTGCATTTAGAATAATGTAAAAAAAAAATTAAACAATGATATTTCATTCATAAGTTATGCTATGTCCTCGGTTGCGGACATCGGGACTCAATCTCTTTGAAAAACTAAAAAGACAAGAATGAACATGCATGGGCAAAAACAATTGATTTTTGAAATCACAAAATCTACATTTTTATTTTATTTTATTTTTTTACCAAACTTTGTATAAAGATGATTCTCAACTATGTTATAACAGAATGATTGGATATACCTTTTTTCTTTCTGCAAAATGTGTGTAAAATGGCCATAAACGAGTTTTCTCATTATATACAATGTATCTATAAACTAAATATAATTTGCATATTAATGTGTTTTTGGGGCAACATGTAATGAAAAAAGAAATGTAATAATGGGAGTAATAATTGATCATATTTTCATAATAATATATAATATTTCATAGACTATTTAAATATAATTTATTTCCCTATTCATTTGTTATGTCTCCCAAAATACGTAATAAACATGCTTTTAGTCCCGATGTCCTCATATGAGGACATGTATGAAATCAACATCCTGTTTCGTAACAGAAGGTCATATTTTAATTTGAAAGTGGTCATGGTGAAACATCCAATCATTTGGTATCTCTAAAAAGCCCTGAATTTGCTCTGTACAGGACATCCAGACTTAAAACTGTGGCATGTATAGTCTCAGAGAAATTCACTAAAATATAATGTCCTCATATGAGGCCGCAGGGTCTTAAGAGGTTAAAGTCTTAACAAGTGCCAGAAGAACATTTTACGTAACTAGGCCTGTGTATAATGTGCATCATGTAACTATGTATAATGTGCATTAAGTGTATGTATGTGTGCATATGAGGAAGGTCAAACTGTTCTTGGAGGAGGATTCAAACCACATTAGAAGATCAATTGTGGGTAAATCAGTTTGAGCTTTTCTGGTAGTCTTAATAGGTCAGACTTTTCACTGAACTATTTAAGAAAATGATTCACATGTGTATTTTGTTCTGTTTGTGCCATCTCACTGCCTGGAAAGTTATATATTTTCTGGACATTCTTCAGTTCACATTTACATGTTGCAAATTTCTACAGATTTTGTAAACCAGCAAGAGCCTCAATTTGTTGCTGTATATTCTCTAGGTGTGTTTGATAATGGTTTACAATCAGTGATGGAGGGAGGTTCTGACACAGACACAGACAGACACACACACACACACACACACACACACACACACACACACACACACACACACACACGTTTGTTTTGTGGTTTACGGGGACTCTCCATAGGCGTAATGGTTTTTATACCGTACAAACTGTATGGGCTATTGCCCTACACCAACCCTACACCTAAACCTACCCCTTACAGGAAACTTTGTGCATTTTTAGATTTTCAAAAAAACACCATTTAGTATGTTTTTTAAGCCTTTTGAATTACGGGGACATAGGCAGTGTCCTCATAAACCACCTTCAAATTGTAATACCTCTGTCATACCCATGTCATTAAACAAATTTTGTCTCCGTAAACCACAAAAACCAGTACACACACACACACACAGACAGAGTTTTCTTTTTTGCAACACTGGGATTGTTTTCATCATGTTGACAGTACCTGTATTTCTGCAGTTTGGATTTCCTGTCAGAAACTAATATTTGCGTGTTGAAAATCACTATTTTATCATTAGCTCATTTGTTTTTCCACGTCCACTTTTGTGGTTCTACTGAAGCTGTGATCCGATTGGCCGTCTGTGCTTTTGTGGGCGTGGCCGCTGTTGCTTTTCCGATATATGACATCAGAGCTACAGGAGGAGAGGACAAGAAACAGATATCATAAATGTTGTGACATATCTTGGGAGTTTTGTAAAGATGAACATATACAGTTATCAAAGAAAACAAGTTTGATGTATGGATGCAAATAGAATTGACAAGTTTCTAAAAAAGTATCAATGATTTTATTTGAGGAAAGTAACATAATCACATTCAAAAGATAATGTGGTCAAAATGTATTGTTCAGTAATGTCAAAACTAAGCTGGTAAAACGGTTCATCACTCAAAACTGAATACTGATGTTGATGCCATCTAGTAGCGATGAATAGTTTTTAATATTTCCTTTCATTCTCTACACTGCCACGCATTTCATATTTCTTTGTCAGTACACCATTTTCATAATGTGTGTTTTATGTTGATTTCCAGTATTTTCATTATTAACTGTTTTAACTGTTATAATAGCAATAAACTGAATGGCTGAATTTTTGTACTTAGTTGGTCTGTAAGCCTACCAACTGATGGTTATGATGTTTGAAATGTGGTATCTTTACATAATAGCTCAATGAATTATAATTAAATTAAATAAAAACACACTAAAATACAATTTAATAATAAAGACATCAGTCTTCTGAGGGGGCATTTAGCAGCAAACGTATTAACTTACCATTATAGACATAAAACTTTCATTTTTCTCATGTAAATGAATAAATATGATCAGAAGGGAGATTTATATCCCTTGTTTGGGCTTCATTAACTTTTCATTTTTACAGCATTTAAACTGTGTATTTTTAAATTATTGTACAGAACAGCTAAGCGTCCGCTGTGCTCTGTAACAGTAGAAGTGCTGCAAAAGTTTTTAGTTCAGATATACAAATAACAGACAAATCATTTCAACAGGATTTTTACAACATTTAAAATCACATTTCAACAGATTTTTTTTTTCCATTATACTAATAATCACAAAGCATTTGCCATATAATTTTAGGAAGAACGCTACAAGCAAACTGTTTGTAAATACAAGTAGGAAAAAAAAACTTTCCATGTCAATAGTTACGACAGTGAATACCGCCACCTAGTGGTTACATTACAATGAGTTTCTTTCAGAAGCTTTACTCCAGAAACATTCAAACATTAAACGTCCATCTGATCTGCTGACAGCATCTCAACCATCAAGAGACAACAGAAGATAAACCTCCTCCACAAACATCTGTTCCTGGAATATATAAAGTGCTAGTACAATATGAAGAATGATTTGTTGCAAGCAACACCCAAAGGCCCATGTGGATGATTATCCACTGTGAATCTTCACTGACAGGGTTTGATGAAACAGGTTACAGCACCACACAAGTGTCAAAAGCAGCAACTGACTTTAAAATAAATCACTGCCTCTTACTGACTGAAAGAGAAACCCAAAACCCCTCTATAATGCTTTTTTCAGTGTTGTAAGATAAGATTTGTAATATATGTGTGGACAAATTAAGATGAATCACATGTCATAGGAAAATTTCAATTAAAAGACAAGGCATCAAAATCTATCTTTTTTGCATCTTATTATATAAGAAAGACAGAAACTGGATCTCTGACCATCAAGAACATCGCAACCGAACACGACTCTATCAACTAGAGGTAATCTTATAATCTTACACAATATATAATTAATATAATTATATAATCTTATATTTTAATCTTATTTGTTGCCTTATCTTTTAATTTTATAATATATATTTATTTTAAAAAATAATGGATGCATTTTATTAGAATTTAATCATTTGTAATTGTTTGGGGGTTTTTTTTACCTGATTTGGCTACAATTATGGCTACAATTTTTACCTGATTTGGCTACAATTATGTCCACTTTTCTTACCCGCTAAACTTTTTGAACACTAAATGTTTCGATTTTATTAAATTATCATGCACTCAAGATTTTTTCTTTTGCTGCTGAACTATCTACTAATATAGTTTTTAATATATATTTAATATATTTAATATAGACTATATTTTTTGGATTATGATGATTATTGTTTTTCTTTATAATGAAGTGTTATGTTTAGTAGATTGAGTTTAAAATCAATCAACAGTGGTCATCACTTCACATCAGTGATCGAGGAAAAGAACAGCACTGGTGTCAGATCATATTAAAACTCAAAATGTTGCTACTGGATTCAGATCAGTTCTGGAAAAAAATGGTATTTGTGCACCTCTGTTTAAAAAATAAATAAATAACTGAGGAGATCCATTATCCAGATTTCTTTTTTGACCAATCATGTTGATATCCTCTCAGGTATCCTCTTTGTCCTTCTGTAAGAAAACAACAAATCACAGAAGGTGAAGAGAAAGAAATGAACAGTGTTTACAGTAACAGAAAATCTGTCACCTACCAGTTAACAGTATTTCCATTAGGATTACTTCTCTGTAAATTTCATAGGTCAGATGATTTACACTGCAAGGCTTAATGCACAGATCCAATCTTTTGACCATATCCAATTTGCATAATTTCTTACCTATACATAAACTTTCCACCTCAATGAAACAAGTTGAGTTTATGTGTGAACGCACACCAGCAACATCTGCTTCATACTATGTCATTACGTAGTTAATGTGTCTCCCTCGCCTTGTGATGGTTAGGAATTTCCTATGGGAATCGCATTTACGTGTTTAGATGCAGGTGAGATATCCAGATATCGGATATGTATCTGATTTAAAACCACATTTGAAAATGGCTCAGAGCGGATGCGAAAAATCAGATCTTTTGCGATTTTTTGTGTTTCCACGTGTGTGACAATATCTGATCTGTGCACATATGAGAAAAAAAATCGGATTTTTTGTGCCAGTGTAAATGAAGCCTTAGTTTAACTGAGTTTTTCTGTCTCTTTATGTAATCCCATGCTGACTGGATGATGGTGAGATCAGCATTATACCATCTGTTGTCACAATCTTTGTTCATATAGACATCTCACTGGAAGATTACGATTAATGGCAAAAATAATTTTTTGGAATTTTTTTCTCCTACTGGCACACTGAAGAAAATGATATTTATAATTGTATAATTGGTGAAGATGCACCATACTGTATATTTTAGGCATGCTACAGTAATACAGCATCTTACCTCATACTGGGACATTCAACAGCTGCTCAAACTTGTTTTTCTCCATATCTTCTGTTTAAAGAAATCACACAGACAATTAAACACTAATTTTGCTTTAAAAAGATGATGTTTTTCTGTGACTGTAATATCTGTAGGTGATACTTGCCCATTTTAGAGCTCCTGCGACGATAGTAAATCACACCAAGAACAGCTACAGCCACCAGAAGAACACCAACACCAACACCAACACATATTCCCGCTATAAGACTTGAAGACAGAACTGAATCTAGAACAGATGAAGACAGACAGGCATTAGTGTGAGTGCATCTGACTTTTTCTCCTATACAGTATTCATTTGATATATTCTCTTTATCCACTCTTTTAGAGATCCATGTTAGAGATGTGAAAGATTAATTCCTCTGTTAAACTATAAGGATTATTGGAGATGGTTTATGAAATTTGGGTGTATTGCTAAGTCATTTGATTGATTCATTTTACATATAGTCTCAGTTACAAGTAAATAAAACAATGCTATAGAAAAAAAATAACAACAATATAGTAATAATACTAACACTAAAATAAAAATTGGCACAGCTGAATATAACTGACAGATGTCAGAAGGGGAATATATGGGAAACTGACACCTTTTAAAACAATGTGTCTTTATAAATAAACTAATGTTTGTGGTGTAATGTATTGTAAATAAACAGCGAGGCATAACATACTCTGTTCGGACTCTTGTTTCTTCTCCACATTGTATGATTCTTCATTGGGTTTGTCAGGACCGGACAGAGAGGCAGGAAAACGCAAGGAAATAATAATAATAATAAAAATATTATTTAGATTTAGTATTATTTTTTAATTAATTAATTTTGACTATGACAAAGCTGTAGGAAAAGACTTCCAAACAAGGAACAAACTCCCTGCAGTGTTTTGTTACTAATATGCATTGTGGCAAAAAAACAACAACAAAAAAAACATATCAGTCAAAGTGATCAATTATAATAATATATTTAAAAAAGGTCTTAAAGGAGAAATTATAAGAGTTTAAATATCATTAAAATGAAATATTAATCATTTTAAAAAGTTGTCTACTGAAAAAGACCCTAAATGTTGTTTTTATATATTCAAGAAAAGAGATTGAACCGGTTTGATTGTGTTCAGAAAGTCCACATTCAATTAATTAATGAGTCCAATAGTAACTAAGCAGAAGGGCGTATGACTGAATGACTAACCACTGAATCAACACTAAATGACTAACCTCTGATGGACACACTGAATGTCTTTACGATGTCACCGATGTTGATCATTTTTTTGATGATTTTTCTGCCGTCACACTTGCCGTTTCGGTTCAAGCTTTGGCTGGTTCCTGAGCTTTTGCTTTTGATGAAATTTGCTTCATAGCGTCCAGTGTGTTCAGGTCTGATGTTTGTGATGGTCAGGGATCCAGTCTCATAGTCCACCTTTAGTCTGTCTCTGAATATCTCACCTTCGCCATCATACAGACAACTCTTGTTGGGATCTCCATTAATCAGGGCAATAAGGGTGTCGTTAAAATACCACAGCATCTTGTCACGTCCTTGTTTGGTAACATCACTTTTTAGAGTGACAGAATCTCCCTCCATCACTGACACCAAGTTCGATCCAACCACAACTGGAGACAAAAATAAACAAAAATCACTTCAGTGTGTGTGTGTGTGCATTATAAAAGGAATTCCACACCACAGCAATTTGTTGGATTATGGGAAATCTAGTAGACAGCTTCACGGCAGGTAGGCAAAATGAGGAGAAGTGAATCTAAAGGTGTGTTTCAACAGCTTGTAAAATGTGACTTTTCTGATGCTGCATTCACGCCATGTAATTACTGTAATTTCGAGATGATAACACTCGTGTTATTAACACATGATGTTCTACTTGCAGCTGTTCACACGTTTGAACTCTGACTCTGAACTATTGCTCTATCAATGCCTGAACATAGTGCCTAATGAATCTGAGTACAAGCTGTAGCTCTCAGAAAACTCACAGTTCACAAGTTGTAACTACGAGTTCTACAAGGAGGTGAACGCTTTTTACAAGTTGGTATCTCATAATTGATGCACATTTTTTTTTTTTATAAACTTCTGTTTATATTAAAACATTCTTAGATTTATTGATATGACACATATAGGTCTATGTTAAATGCAAAATTATAATGCACCATCAGCTACATTTTGTAATGTAATTTTTAAACGTGAATGACTAAAACATAAAGAAAGATTTATACTTAAATAGAACTAAAGCCATTAGAACTGTGGCCAGATGCCAAAATAAATAAATGAATACATAAATAAAAATTAATAAGTTTTACAAGTTAGCCATCTTTTTTTTTTTTTTTTTTTTTTTTAAGATCGAAAATCATTTTACTTCATATCCCTAAATTACACGAAATTATTCAAAACAGCGACGGGAAAAACAGAAGACAAAGGGTTAAGAGAAAGACCGAGTTGATGTGAAATGAAACCGATAGTTCAAAAAAGAAAAGGTCGAAAATTCAAGACTAACTTACCTTCAAGGACAAACACAAACAGAGTGAGCAACACGAATACTTCCATTGTTTTATTCTTCACCAAGTCAATCAAATAAATTGAATTAAAACAATTACGGTTAGAAAGTAGGCTCTTTACCTTTTTCTTTACGTGTGTTTTTTCTTTACTAGCCTACTTTCTAACCGTGAATGTCCTTCTTTTCAACGATTAGAAAGTAGTCTAGTTGTTTTTAACTTGTTTTTGCAATTAAGTGTAAAGATCGAAAAAGACACACGTAAAGAAAAAGGTAAAGAATCAATAAAAGACATGTATTGCATGTCGGTTGCGATGTTCCTGGTTACATGATTGTGATATAGCCTAGGTGATGTGTGCGCTTTTGTTTCAGAAGGCGGGGCAAAGCGTTGTATAATGTCAACTCATAACACTTAACAAGAACGATATACACAATGCAATTTTGTTATAATTCTAAGTGAATATTTTGGACTTGTTTGCCGCTCTGAAAAAAAAAACGAAAAAACATCTTAAACCAGCCTCAGCTTGTTTGCTGGTTTTAGCTAGTGTGCAGCCAAGGGGTCTGTTTGCTGCTTTAAAGCAGTTCGGACACTGAATTCATCTAGTTAATCAGGGAGACCAGTCTAAACCAGTGAAGACCATTTTTTAGTGATGTTACGTATGAAAGAAAGAGAAAAGTGCATATATTGAGTATGCAGCGCAATTTAAGTTTCGTTTCGAGGTTTGTATCGTTTCTCATAAAATCACGTGATCAATGGCAAAGTAAGTTTCGTTTTGTTTCGTTTCGTTTCGTTCAAACTGGCCTGTGTGAATGCTGCTAATAAAGGGGATTTAAAACATAACAAAGGAAGTGCTATTTCATGGGAAGTCTGATTCATGGGAAGCTCGTCAAAAGAAAACCATGAGCTCTGCGCGAAACTGTTGTAATGGACTGAATTACAATGAAATTCATGGAGTAACTTTATCCTGTGAATGTGATGCATTTACGCCCATGCTTAACTTTTCCGAAGCAACTTCTAACACATGCAAGTTGCAGATTTTCAATTAAGGTTTTTTTTATTTATTTTTTTATGTAAGTTGCTATATAGCATATGTCAGTGCAGCTTCATGAGAAAATCAAAACATGCTCACAACTGATTTGCAAATAAATGTGTGAAACTGAAAACATAAGAATTACAAATTAAGCAACATTTTCAGCCCACCACTATGGTTGCATTCGAACACAGACAAGATTTTTGTTAATAATAACCACACTCAAATGAAACAGACCAAGAAAAAACAGAGCATGCGTTTTTTTTTGTTTTGTTTTGTTTTTTTTTTTGTTTGTTTTTTTCTTCTAGCGAAGAGAATGAACGCGAATCACCTATGCGACACCGGCAGCTCTGTTTAAGTGTCAAAGTGAAACATTCTGTGGTCACATTTATTGAAATGTAGCTTGACCTGATGGATGGAAAACCTGTGCGCATTATTGGATGCGAGTTTACGCGTGTGTGACAGTAGTTTGTGGGTAGAAAGTATCTTCATTTCCTTTCTTTTTAATATGAACCTCACCGTCTGACTTCCTTTTTACAAAAAAAAAGCTTTACTGATGTTTGAGAAATAGTCCAAAAAGAGGCAAAGGTACACAACATTATTCTCATTCATCACACATAGACTCTAGCATGGACTTTTCCACACAGGTTGAGCATTATAAGTGAAGTTATAAATTTATTCCATGACACAAATTGTTCTTGTTCTGGTTTGTGTAGTGGGTATACACACAGAGAGACACTGGCACAAAAAAATAACGACAGGCTGAAATAATAAACTGCAATAATTATTTAACATCTGCCTGTGTTGGAGAATGTTTTATGCCACTGTGCAGTGAGTCTTAATAAATGCTATATTAACTGTAATTTAAGTGAAACCCTAGTGTGTGGTCAGTATAGGGTGGTCGAATCCTGTTGGGGGAGGATCCATACATGCACACTTATATCACACTTCTGTCTAAACAGTCTGCTTCTAGAGAATTTCATTATAATGTTAGTGAGCTCAAAGAAAATGATCCATGTTGTCCTTTTGTTCTGCTTGTTCTTGTTGCAACTGGATGGTAAGTTAGAAATGTATGTTTTATGCTTTTTAATTGAATGATTTTGCTGATTTAGTTCAAGCTTTGCTTTTATATACTGTAATAAGATAGATTTGCATTTGTTATTCATTAAAAAGGATATTCTGAAATCGAACAGGGATAATATTGGGTTTAGGTCTATCATCACAGGAAATCAAATTAAGGACAAGTTTAGTCAGCCTCTGATAAATCTTCCTTCTTTCTTCAGGTGTGTTTGGTGATACGGTTACAGTGGAGTCAGTGTCAGTGCTGGAGGGAGATTCAGTCTCTCTAAACTCTGGTTTTACTGAAATAATGGATTATGATCTGATTCTGTGGAGGTTTGGAGCTGAAAAAATAGCTGAAATCGATGTACTGGGCGACAGCATGACTGTACATGATGATGTTCTTGATGGGAGATTCAGAGACAGACTGAAGCTGGACAATCAAAATGGATCTCTGATCATCACAAACACCACAACTCAACATGCCGGACTCTATCAACGACAGACCAACAGTGTGAGCAAGAATTTCAGTCTCACTGTCTATGGTGAGTTAAATATCAGTATATACAGCCTTTTTGGTCTTAAAAATGATACAATTTGAGATACACATTAATTTTGACTTTAATTTTAAACCTATTAAACAGTTTTCTTTTGATTAATTATTCCAAGGTTGGCATCTCAGAGAGTGTAATTAAAAAAAAAAATCTGAAATCACAAACACTCACTGAATGACACCACAGAATCTCACTCAACACAAGAAACAGCACGATTTACTCCAATGTTTCTAATCTTTCTCAGCTCATCTGCCTGTTCCTGTCATCAGCAGTAACTCTTCAAACTGTTCTTCTTCATCATCATCATCTCAGCAGAATTGTTCATTGGTGTGTTCAGTGGTGAATGTGGGTCCTGTGACTCTCTCCTGGTACAAAGGAAACAGTTTATTGTCCAGCATCAGTGTGTCTGATCTCAGCATCAGTCTCTCTCTACCTCTGGAGGTGGAATATCAGGATAAAAACACCTACAGCTGTGTGCTCAACAATCCCATCAGCAACCAGACGAGACATCTGGACATCAGTCAACTCTGTCACACATGTTCAGGTATGGCAGCGCTGATGTGTATTTACTGTGTGTATGTGTTTATGTTTTTAGTTGATTATAATGACTGCAGCTGATTTCATTGATAAAAGACATGTTCAACATTTCTTGACAATCCTTGAGCTATGTTCCTTCTTTTTTTTTTTTTTTTTTTTTTACAATTCAACATGAACATATTTATTGTTTGGATTAATTATATACATATGTGCATATATTTATAAGCCTACATATAGAACATCACCATCCTTTGCTGCCTTTCAGTTTGAAATGAAAACACATTCAATATAATTGTACTGTAAGCCACAGTAGAAATTGGAATAAACTAATAACTTTGAAAATGAATTTAAATGTAAGGCAGGAAAATACTACTAACTTTGATGTTCACTTATCAGTAGAACACACTAATGACTGTCTATCTGTATTGTTAAAGACTCAGCATCTAAAACAGTGCCGATCTCTACTGCTGCTGCTGCTGCTGCTGCGGCTGGATCTCTGCTGATTGTTGCTGCGGTTGGGATCTTTTGTATTTGCAGGAAATGTAGAAAAACTGATGAAGAAGGCAAGTGTTAAACCTATGAATGGTTAATACATTTGTAAAATTAATAAGTTTTATAACAAATAATAATGTACTTTAATAGTAGTGTAGTTCCTTTTTTTTCATGAAAATGCTGGTTCAATTTATCACATTGGACTAAAACATACTGACTTTGCTCACACAGGATATAACAGCTTTCCCAAATATTGGACAATTTTTGCACTTTTGGGGGATTTTTTCCCAAACTTTTTCCACTTCCCCAGTCTAAAAAAAAGACCAGCCTACAAAAAAAAAAAAAAAAAAACTGCTTATAAATTTCTTGAATAAGATTCAATCTTTTTATCAATCTGTTTTTTTTGTTTGTTTGTTTTTTTCAATTATCGCAGGTTTTATGTTTCTTTTTGGAAATGATTGTTCGTAGGCCTTATTGAGCTGAGCTTATGGACCTCAGGTTTTGAGTGAACATTGCCAAATTTATCCACAAATAACACTTAGCACAAGAGGTGCATAAACTCAGATCAATGAGACCAAATTTGGTAAAGTACTTTCAATGGAAATTATGGCATATACATACATATATATATATATATATGTGTGTGTGTGTGTGTGTGTGTGTGTGTAGTGATAATGGGCAGCACTATTTAATCATCTTCTTACAGATGCTTTATTGAAACACCGAAGAAACACAGAAATGCTATTTTGTTTTAATCAATAATTATTGTTATTGAAACAGTTGAGACTAATGAAGATGAGATCACTTACATTGAGCCTATGTTCTACAAAAGAAAACCACAAAGACTGGTAAGATAGTTTATTACTCATTTATGTTGTATCTGTGTATTATTTCAACAGTGTGTGCGCTTTTGTGTGACAGAAACAAAAGCGCGAAACGGCAACATATTAAATAGGTATAAAAGTCACAAGATCAGTATTCAGTGAGCGAAACACTGACTCATATGTCATAATACTCACAACCCTTCTACCGTGTACCTAAAGAGGAACAGATCTGCATTAGTTAATATTTCCAGTGCTCACTCATGAAGTATTTCCTATGACAGCTCATGACATAACATAACTGTACATGCTTTTGGGATTCTTCATTGCTTTTAGAAAAAAAAGGACATACATAAGATTAAATTACTACTTCAGTTTTTAATTGAAATTGCTATCTTGTGTTTTTTACAGGATGTTAAAGAGGATGATCATGTGGAATATGCACCTATCGCCAAGAGAAGATGATTAAACAAGTACCAGACCCGCTTTGGTGACTTTCACAGGAAGCTCCTGCGACAACCTTAGAGTCTCATTTTCATCTGAGCTCTTAAAAACTGTGGATTGAGCTATTGTGGATTGTTGAAGTGCGATATTCAGTGGTGGACTAATGAAATTCTCTCTTAAATAATGTGCCATGTAATACAAGGACTTTTAACAAATGATTTAAATCTTGTGGACCACTGGCACATTTTCATGTTTGACTCTTATAGCCTCTTAAAGAATGTTTTCTTTTTAACAAATCCCCAAAACAACAAGAAACGAAAAAACATTTTGCATCCTCATTTCAGAAATAGAGGCAGATTTATTTACATCTGTGCAGATCTGCTGGTGGACATATAGGTTCTGCTTGAACTTCTTGCTAGCTGTTTGTGGTCGACATTTGACAAAGATACTGCTAAGGCGTCATTAGCGTGTGGTTGAAGGACTTTTTTTTCCATTTCTGCCTATATGAAACTTACAGTTTGATTTTAGCTTTAACTAAACAGACTTAACGGTGAGGTACTGAATTTAACAGATATATGATTCACTCATATGATAAAATATGTAAATTTGAGTCAAATCATATTTATATAGTGTATAATACACATTGCTTCAAAGCAACTTAACAGAAAATCACAATGTTAATGTTGATATTATCTTAATATCTTCATGCCTCATAGTCATATTTTTCAGATTTGAGCCAGGAGATAATATCGTTTATATTCTGAGATGATGAAACAATCAAGCAGTTGAGTTTTGGTACATATTGACCTACACTCCAGCTATATATAAAGAGCTTACAGTTACATTTTGTAACAAAAAAATAAATAAATAAAATAAATAAGTAAAAATAAAGCAGTTATTTCTAAAAAACTACTGCTATTTTTGATATCATAAGATCATAACTTGTTTTTGTTTGTCAATGTCTGAGAGTCATTTTAAGTATAAATGCAATGTTTTATTCAGTTTTGTCAAATGTATGATACACGCAAATGTCTAATGTTTGTTATATAGCTACTTATTTTCACTTTTGGGGGTAATTAACTGCTAACAACACTGCTAACAAGCCATATATATTTTAGTAGCCTATGCTGCCACTCAAAAGCAAAGTGCAGTAACTACACATTTTGTCAAAGTAGCATTTTTTAAACTTTGAATGCCATTTTCTGTGAGCGCGAGCGCCATCTAGTGTCAGAAATAAGACTTTACCTCTGGAACACCTGATAAGCCTCAAAGGGCCAATAATAAACATAAATACTTCCGTTTTTTCCATAAAACATAAGCAAAATGGCTTTATTTGTAATTTCTTAGGTAGGTCTATGGATAAATTATCACAATGGATTTACTCAAAATCGTTCTGCACATTTCAACACGCCCAAAGACAAAAGAAAATACAAAACTTAAATGTTTAATATTTAACTATTTAATAGGCCTATATAGTTAAATATTCAACTCAGTGCTTCAGTAAATCAAAACATATATGTCAGTAAAAAAATCATATGTTTTCGTCAGCAGTAACCACTTTATTTCTCGGGAAAAGGACAAAGTTCAACCCAACTTCTTTTCTTGTTTGTTGTTGCAAAATAGTGTATTTGTACCTCTGGAGGTGGAAAATCAGTATACGTTATTTATTCATTAATTAATTCCAGAAGTCCACATCCATGAAGCTGTGATCTGATTGGTCGTCACTGCTCTGATGGGCGTGGCTGTGATCAATGATGTCAGATCTGCTAGAGGTTAAAAGAAAATAGAACAGATATGTGAACCTGGACCACAAAACCAGTCATAAGGGTTAATTTTTTGAAACTGAGATTTATACATCTTCTGAAAGCTGCATAAATAAGCCTTCCATATAGTTTGTTCGGATCGGACAATATTTGGCTGAAATACAACTATTTGAAAATCTGGAACCTGAGGGAGCAAAAAAATCTAAATATTGAGAAAATTGCCTTTAAAGTTGTTCAAATTATGTTTTTAGCAATGCATATTACTAATCAAAAATGAAGTTTTGATATATTTACAGTAGGAAATTTACTAAATATCTTCATCAAACATGATTTTTACTTAATATCCTAATGATTTTTGGCATAAAAGAAAAATTTATAATTTTGACCCATACAATGTATTGTTGGCTATTGCTACAAACATACCCCAGCGACTTAAGACTGCTTTTGTGGTCTGTAGCGTCACATATAGATATAAATATTCTGACATATATTGGAGTGTTAATCATAAAGATGAAAATATATGTGGTTTAATTGTTTAGTGATGTTAAAACGAAGCTTTGCAATGCTCTCCTTTGAACTCGATTGGAAAAGGTTCATTACCCCAACCTGGTGTATTAGGGGCCATCTGGTGGACAAAACGATGAATATTCTTTAATGTTTCATTTTATTCTTTAATACTATGCATTGTACATTTCTTTGTCAATTACACTGTTTTCAGTTTTTTATTGATTTATGCTATATTGCTATTTTTATAACTGTATCCAGTAACCATGAAAATACAAATGTAATATGTGTTACTCCAATAAATCATAGAATTGAACTGAAAACTGAATATTTACCTACCGAACGGATATAAACCTATGAATCATTCACAGACCCATATTATAACTGCAGGGTGTCAGAATAAAATAAACAGAATCAGAATTCATAATAAGATTTGAATGGTGGTTGAATATAAACACATTTACAGCATTAAACCAAAGTAGAATCAAAAAACCAAGTAGACGGTGTCAAGTTGACCTGTATTATGAGGCAATATAAGTGCAATAGTTTCAGTCTAACAGTTTCAGTAGGGTGACTAAAGTAGAGTGACTCTTTTATCTGGAAATAACAAATGGAAATCCAGCATATTACTCAATATAAAAAAACAGCATGAACTAAATCATTGCTATAAAATCATTTGCAACATACCAAGCATTTGCCAAAACAGCTGACCAGAAGTACAGCATAAACCATTGTCATTGAACACTGCAACATTATAATATTATAATGAAAATCTCTGAAGTGTGTTATTAACCAAGTGTGCATGTGGATCCTCCCCATCAGTGACCACACTAGCTGTTATCACAATATATAGCATTTATTATGACTCGCTATAAAGTGACAGACACTATTATATGACACAGGCGAAATTAAAATGATTGTAACTTTGCAGCATCTTTTCTTTTATTATTTCTTAGGAAGTCATTCTTTTTGAGGGAGCATATATATATGTATATATACACACACACACCAGAACAGGAAGTATTAGTGTCGTGGAATAAATACATAACTTCATTCATAATGCTCAACCTGTGTGAAATAGAGTCTGTAAAGCTTTCATGAAAAGGAAGTCAGATTGGGAGGTTCTTATCAACAGAAGAGGAAATAAAAGACACTCTTTACCAACAAACAACTGACACATGTTTCTGGCATCCAATAATACACAGGTTTTCTACTCTTCAAGTCAAACATTTATTGAAAATAAGTGAGACCACAGAAGTTTCACTTTGACATCTATCGCATTCGCTGAATAGCATTCATTCTCTGTGCTAGAAAAAGAAAAACATGAGCAGTGGTTTTCTATGGGTCTGTTTAAACAGAATGTGGTTTCACTGCAGTGGGGTATTGAACATGTTTGGGTGTGTTGATAGTTCGAGTTGTTTTCACATCTGTTGTCAACATGCTTTGTCTTTCTCACTGAAGTTGCATGCTGCATTTGCAGTACATACGTTACATAGTGTTCATATATTTTATTAATTCTCCTGGTGCTACACACCACAGTGCACCGGTTTCCAACTGATGATCGATAGCATAAAGGCTACAAATAATCTACCTAAACTTTAATCTAACATATAGTGAATGCATTCATGTAGGAAATGCATGAACTGAAAATAACTTGTATTTCTATTGAGAATTTCCATGACAGACTTTACAACTCAAAATTGTGAGTTTATATGATTCTGTGGCTTACATTGACCCCTACTGTGGAACAGTCATTTTCTTCCACCACAAAACACGGCCAACACCCAAATGGTTTGTTGTTTATTACTGTTTCCTTCCACCTCTGTGAAGTGACACCTCAATGCATGCAAGAAGAGCATGTACATGTGCAATGGATGGGTGCTGGTCAAATGTTATTGGTTTGAGGAATCACACGCAACACTATATCGCAGTTTAACACTGCCCTGTTAGTTCACAAGCTGTCTGTCACATACGTGTTCACATATTTAGAGTACTGTTATCTGAAAATGGTTCACATATTTGTTTTTTTCTGCTTTTGGCATGTGGTTGGTAAGTTATGATCATATTCATTTTAAGACATCACTTCTTGCTTTTGCATTTTTATTTTAAAATATTGTTTTTGTAAAGTCCTAATTTTGTTATAATAATATTGTTTTGAAATGCTTGTTTACATTGATTACTGTTAATTGTTTTCATAGTGTGAGTTTTGGTGAACTGTATTAAAAACTAGACCAAAAATAAAAAATTCACCAAAAATAGTGTGACTGTGTGCAACGGAAGAATACCTGCCGCTGTTTTGACTCCACATTTTTTAAGCTCTTTTTGAGATCCTAGCTGAGAAAAATAAATTTAGCCTAGCACACAGCACATAGCATTGTTTTGGATTTTTGGTAAGTTCCGTCACAAAAATATAGGTTAGGCCTACGTACATCATACATCACATTTATTTTTATTTTTATTTAGGTTTGGTGTTATAGGCCTAATGCCAACATGAACTCTTAGTGAACCAGGACTAAAAACAAACAAACAAACAAACAAAAAACAAGCGAAACCAAACTACAAGTATGAACACATTCTAAATTTGTGAATCTGTTTTCTTAGGTGTATTTGGTGATAAAGATGAAGTGACATCAGTGTCGGTGATGGAGGGAGATTCAGTCACTCTAAACATTAATGTTACTGAAATAATGGATGAAGATCTGATTCTGTGGAGGTTTGGAACTAAAAACACTTTAATAGCTCAAATCAATGTAATGGCCGACTGCGTTACTATATATGATAATGATGCTGATGGGAGATTCAGAGGCAGACTGAAGGTGAATCATCAAACTGGATCTCTGACCATCACAGACACCACAAAAAAACATGCTGGACTCTATAAACTACAGTCCAACAGTGTGAGCAAGAGTTTCAGTCTTGCTGTGTATGGTGAGTTAAATATTTGTTATAGGCTACCTGATTTAACCTGCTACAGATGGCTCTTAACATTTTGATTATATTCTTCCATGAAGAAACACACAGTCCTATGGATGACACCATGGAAGCCCATTTATGAGATAAAAAGTAGATATTATAAAATGAAAAGTAAGCTTTGCATTGATATATGTTTTGTTATGATAGGCCAATATTTGGCCGAGATACAACTATTTGAAAATCTGGAATCTGAGGGTGCAAAAAAATCAAAATATTGAGAAAATCGCCTTTAAAGTTGTCCAAATGAAGTTCTTAGCAATGCATATTACTAATCAAAAATTAAGTTTTGATATATTTACGGTAAGAAATTTACTAAATATATTCATGGAACATGATCTTTACTTAATTTCCTAATGATTTTTGTCATAAAAGAAAAATAGATAATTTTGACCCATACAATGTATTTTTGGCTATTGCTACTAATATACCCCAGCGACTTAAGACTGGTTTTGTGGTCCAGGGTCACAGTTATGAACACACAGGTTTGTAGTGCAAACATTTTTACTGTTTACTGCACATTTTTATTCTTCTCATTATTTCCCTGTAGGGGCTAATGAACCGGAAGTCTCGCCCATAGGCTTACTTCCGCGTTGAAGGAAAAGGTGGATAAAAAAAACAAAATGATAGTGATGGGCGCTTTCAAAGTGAAGCTTTGAAACCTCTGCAAATCATTTGTTTCGAGCCAGTGGTTCTGAGCGCATATCAAACCGCCAAAGTCACGTGAATTCAGTAAATGAGGCTTCATTACTTTATAACTGTTTCAAAATGTTTCCAATCGTGAGTGTGTACTGAGATTGCCTTCAGCGGCAAACCATTGGACCAGTGTCTGATTGACTTAAGTTGCAACAAACACTGTATTTGGATTTATTAGTATTTCTGTCATGTTCAGCTCGTCTGCCTGTCCGTGCCATCAGCAGTAACTCTCCATCTTCATCTTCATCATCATCAGAATGTGAACAGCTCAACTTCACTGAACTCTGTCAGGTATATGCAGGTATGTCAGTAGTGATATTAGAGGGGCTTTTTTAATACAATTTTGAGATTGTGACAGAGAATAAAGCCAGCATGTTGAAAATGACAGTACTATCATTGCTCTGTTTTTACAGCCCCAGAAGTCTGTGTCCATTGTTGTGCTACTGTTGAAGCTGTGATCCGATTGGTCGTCACTGCTCTAATGGGCGTGGCTGCTGCGGCTGCTGTTGTTGTTTTGGTCAATGACATCAGATACAAGAACTGTTAAAGTTGAGAAAAAAACTGAAATCATCAATATTATGATATTTCTTAATTTTAATAGTTTTAATATGCTAAAATAAAAATATGTGAGCGCACCTACCAGTGCTTTCCTCTGAACTGTACTGAAGGTTTCCAGTACAGTTATGGCCATCAGGTGAATATTCTTCAATACTTCATTTTAATCTGTATTGTTATTCATTTTATATGTTGTCAGTTACAGTTTTTTCCCCTTAAGTTATATTGATGAATTTTCGCTTCGTTTTACAGTTTTTCTTCATTGCTAACACATAATTCATCATTTTCTCAGAACTATAAATAGAAGTATAGAACAGAAGTAACTAAACACCACTTTGTACAATCATCAAATTTTATGTTAAATTCAAATATTTCAGTCAAAAACAATTTATCTTCTGTCAAAACTCAGTTGAGAATCAAGAATCAAGCAAATCATTATCTTTTACAGTATACGACATAGACTGAAGGGTGGATACATTTAAGAAACGTTTATTTTCATTGCATTACTGTAAAATTAATTGAACTATATGCACCAAAATAGAATAAACTGCCAGATATAACACAGTAAAAAATGAATAAATAAAATAAATGGATTGTTGCATTCACAATGACCATATTTACAGTATTATTTGGCATATAATCACATGTGGCCCTACTTATATTATCCTGCAGTTCTGATGATTAGTGTGTCATAAGTTTTGCTATATAATGGTTACACATGAATAAGCAGCTCTCGGGTAATTAAATAAGTTTTAAATATCTTGTACAAGCAAATACTAGGGTTGAAATAACACTGCATTTATGTAGGTTACATTTTCTTGTATTTTTATATATATATATATATATATATATAAATATATATATATATATAAATATATATATATATATATATATATATATATATATGTATATATATAAATACAATAGGCTATAATGTTATTGTCCCGTGGTTATTCACTCACTTCAACATTTTCTTGATGTTTACAATTACAAACAGCCTGTGGCGCCATGAGACCATTGAATTCACTTGAAATAGAGTGCCAACTAGTGTTCAAAACAGAAAATAATGTGGGGTCACTAAAATGCTCAATAATATTTTATCCATTCATTATATATTTGGCTTATCCTAGGTCCAAATTAGGCCTGGAGTCTATCCCAACACAAAGGAACACCGGGCGGATGGCCAGTCCATCACAGAAATATATTACCATAGAAGAGCAATAGAATTTCACATCTGAGTCATTGATAAAGTAAGGAATAAGTAATTATATAATTTAAATTTAAAAACAATACAACATTCTTGTATTTAAATGGATAGATAGCATACAAACACTCAAAACAAGGCCTACAAGCAACAAGATTTTTATTTATTTTTTTAGACAGTTTTTGGTTCTGGTATTTTCCTATTCTTCTTATTCATATTTGTTTTTAAGCTCTGAGCTCCAAGCTGAATCACAGTAATACAAACTATGACTTGAGGCATTAAATTATATGCCGATTACAAATAAGGGCAATGGGAAAAACAATATACGTAATAAAGGCTTTCACACTGGAGGAATTTTTTCGTAGTTCCTATAAATGCTGGCAGAAGTACCTGCATTTTGGCATTCAGTTCACTTCACAGGAACTGAGAATGATATTAGGAACTCCGTTTAGTGGATCAAAATCAGCTGCTCTAGCATCAAACTCGGCACAAGATTACAGTTTAGCACTTACGGTTATTTTCTCCAAAGAGGGAATGAACTACAGTCCTCTGATACACTGAAAATGATTGTACAATAGAGTCCACTGGCTACAACATGAATCACAACATTACAAATCTTTACATGAAGTGAAAGGTATTAAAAAAGTATGACAAAGAGAAAGATCCTTTCTTTCCAGACCTTCATCAGTGTCATCTGAGTCTGATTTGTTGTGAAATGTAATTCTATAATAAATTGCACGTGATACATCATAAAAAACACATTTTCATTCCAAAACCCCTTGAATGCACATCTACAGTATGTGTGAAAAGAATAAATTAAATTACAGTAAATAACATATGCTATATATTGTGTGAAAATCGCTGTGCTGACTGGAGCCTCATCATTCGCTGAATATCTCTGAAACAAAATAACCCTTGAACCCAATCTGCTCAAGAGCAGTTTATGTTTAGAGAATAAGTTGCTATGGCTACTTACATAATGTAAAAAAGTACCTGTTTTTGGAACTGAAAGTTGAGGTTATCTGTTTACTCTGAGAAAACTTTCCCAGGTATGTCACATAACTTACTTCCTGAAATACCCCCTGGGTTAAAACTAAAAAATTTTTAAAAAGACCATTTACAAGGGTTTTTTTTTTTTTTTTTTTTACAGATGGAAAATCCATCACAACATAACATATGAGCAGGAGCTGTAAAGAAAATCTGCTTGTATTTATAAAATTTAAACCATTTAAAATGATGCAGTGTTACACTTATGAACATTATTTTATTTAAGACAGCTGATGTATATAATACAAAATAACCATAATCCAGTCCATAATCGAACGTACTTCATATATATACATTGTAAGTTTGAGTTTCTTGTGATATTTCTATATATAAAGGTGTTTTCTAAATGTACTCCAGGTTTACATAGTTACATCACCTAAAGTTGTTGAATGTACTTTTGTATTGGGAAAAAAGCCCTGAGTTTGCTCCCAGTAGCAAACAACTTAGTATTTCCATAAGTACTGGTAAGGTACGCAAAGTATTTCAACAGGTAAGACTTCACCAGCTGTGAGGTATATAAAAGAACCAAATTTTCTTAATTTACATAAAATGGAAATGATTTTATGGTAGCTGCACAATGGTCCTGCTGGGATCCTCTCAGATCATGTGATTTCCATATTCATTTTCCTGTAAAAAGCAATGAATCACAGAATGCAAAGAGATCGAAAATAACATTATAATTTACAGAACACCAGCACATCTGGCATCTGTCACTGAACAAGTCATTTAAAATATTGATTTTCCATTGGGATGATTTTGCCAGCACTGTGAAAGGAGACAAATGTGAATAATTAAGATGAGGTAAGTATCTTACCTCATCGTTGGACTTCCGGAGTCCTTTGTTGGATTCTATTCCATCCTGCACTGAAAAATGATCACACACAATTAAATGCTAATTTTGCAAAATAAAGGTGTTTTCTTTTTTTCTTTTTTCTGTGTATCCGTAGATGGTACTTGCCCCTTTTAGAGATTCTGCAATAGATGATGATGATGCAACCAAATGTTATAAACAGAACACCACCCAAAACCACTGCTGCTATAAAGCCTGGGTGTTCAAGGTCTGATACTGTAGAAGCTAAAGAGAAACAGTCAATAGTGTGAACATTGGACTAAAAATGCAAATGTGTTACTGTTGAAGACTAATCATAAATGAGCACGACGGTCTCTAATGTAACTTCACATAAAGGTATTAGAGTTTTCTTCTTCACTGTGTTCTCATCTTTTGTAATGCCGTGTGTTAATATGAATACAAGGCTTTGGTAGTATAGGAAGTAATCCATTAAATAAAGGCTCTGCTTCACATGGCAGTATAAGTGTGATCTCCAGGAAAAACAAACTCACCAAAATTATCAATCATTTTATTAGAAATTGTAAGTCTTTCTAATTAAGGAGTGCTTGCATCTAGCATCACAAAAGTGAGTGTGGAATTATTTTTCTCTTATAATTAATAGGTTTTATTTACAAATAATATTAATAACTATTAATACTATTGTCTTTACACATATTATTTTGCACACAATGTATTGAGAGTGTCTTGTATCCATCTATTAAAATAACTTAATTCAGTGCAAATGTGTTTATTTCAGAACAGAGTAATACCAACAAATCAAATCAAAATAGAAACCACTATTATATTAAAAGTCGTGAGCTACTCACCAGTGACAAGAACACTGAATCTCTTAAGTAAGGTGTTGCTGCTGCTGCTGCTGATTTCTAGGCGATAAGACCCAGCGTGTTCAAATCTAGTGTCTTTGATGGTGAGAGACCCATTTTTATGATAAAGGATTCTGTTTTTGAATCTCTCATGTATAGAAAAGACTGGATCCGTTCCACTGATTTTAGACATGAGAGTATCATTATCTCCAAACTTCCACAGCAGTTTACCATACTTCTGTATATCAGTAACACCAGTGTCTAGAGTAACAGATTCTCCCACTTTCACTGTTATGTATTTCACTGCATCTGTTACAGAATCAAGCACATGATAAGTATGAAAAACATGAAACATATACACAGAGATTTATATAATAATCTCATTAAATTGCCATTTGTACACCATGTCACAGATAAGGTCAGTTTACACTTTTTGATTTTTTTTTTTAAATGCAATTTGGTCATTTAACAGTTATCTGCATATAATAATGTAATACATTTAAAAGACTTAAGCTACTTACTGCAGACATTAACAACAGCACTCTTGTGTACAGTCTGTCTGCTGCTGAAGATGTGTAGATGATAGAGTCCAGCGTGTTCAGTTGTGATGTTTGTGATGGTCAGAAATCCAGTTTGATTGTCCAGCTTTAGTCTGTCTCTGAATCTCCCATCAGGACCATCAAATGTAGAGAAGTTTTGGGCAGGTCTACTGATTGCCGCTATAATAGAGTCTTCATATTCAAACATCCACAGTATCTTATCATATATTTTAGTAATATCAGATTCTAGAGTGACTGAATCTCCCTCCATCACTGACACTGACTTCACTGCATCTGAATCACCAAACACAAATGGAGAACAAACAGTTATGTAAAGGACAGTACAGGTTACAACTGTAAGAGAGAGAGAGAAAAAATAGACATCTGCACAGAAACATGAAAGCAATTTTTTTCCATGTTTACCAATAACAAGATGTCTTTCTGATACAGTTTACCCCTGAGGTAAATAAAATACTTATATCCTCCAGAGAATGTGCATTTCATGGATGAAACGCATTTTGCAACATATTCAGTCACAAGATGGAATATACAAAAACAAATGACAAAAGACAAAATGATTTCATGATTCACAAAACTGTGACAATTCTGGGTGGTTTCAGAAAGATGATTTTTTTTTATCTACAAAATCCTTTATATCCATGAAGTAGATGTTGATATGCTGGCTTTTGTCCTTCTGTGTAAGACAGGCAATAACATTTACTTACATTTTAGTCATGAAATATTGAATTTCATGCCCTATCATTTATTCAGTCCACAGAATTACTCAGGTTATATTTGGCCCCCCATAACAGACAAAAGTAATGAAGACACTTCACATTTAGCTGTGAGCTATCTACACTTCTACATAAGGAGAGAATGAACCTGTGATTTATAATTCTTAAAGTACTCACCGAAAATAGTAATATTGAATCTCTTCTGTATGGTATGAGTGCTGCTGATCATCTTTAGATTATAAAACCCACATAGTTCTGTTCTAATGCTCCTGATTTTGAGAGATCCAGTTTCATGATCCACATCCAGTTTGTTCAAGAATGGCTTAGCATCATTTATGTCTGGAGCTTGGGAAGTTTTATTGATTGTACATATTACAGTGTTTCCAAACATCCACTGTATTAGATGATATTTCTGTATTTCAGCAGTATCAGTGTGTAGCGTGACAAAATCTCCCTTAATGACTGGCACAGTCTCAACCCCATCTCTTTGATCAGATACAACTGGAGGAAAAAGGAAAAAGAACAGGTACTCAGAGAGAAAGCTTATCAGTCTAAAAACAGAAAAAACTGAGACTGCTACTGAAGTACAATCAAAAACCACAGCCAATCAGAAGAGTGTGGGTGGGCACTCTAGGCAAACTCGCAACGAAACAGAAAAGTACATGATCATTCATAAATATTATACTATTTTAGCATCCTGAAGCAATCATAGAATGTACTTGTTAATGCACAGTGATTTGACAGTTTGAATGTTCCTGTTTTCAAGATCTGTGGTGAATTTTTCCATTGTTGATTTCAGTATGGTTACAAATCTGGGCATATTCAAACTCACATTAGACAATTTTAACATTATAACAGTACTTGAGATTATCAATGTCATATTTTGTGTTGTTGTTCCAGCCACAACATTGCAGAAAAATAGATACTAATAGTTTCTAACACATAACCAGGGTCGGATTATCCAGTGGGCCCAGGGGGCCTTTCAATTCTTATTCCTGGCCTGGTCCTAACCAAATGTCACTGTGACCAAATGTATCTTTTCCACATTAACAGGAACAGCTAACAGCAACATTGTGCAAAATCCACAACAACAACACAAACTATGGCAATGATAAACTCAGGTATTGCTAATACACTTAATTTAATTTTAAAGTAGGGCAGTCATGGCCTAATGGTTAGAGAGTCTGACTTGGGGGGGGGGGTGAATGTGAAATCAAGACTGAAAAAACCCTGACATACTCACCACTGACATTGTATAACATGTCTATGTTTTTGCCATGGATGCTTAGTTTATAAAATCCAGAATGTTCGGTTCTTATGTTTGTGATGACGAGATCTCCAGTCTGCTGGTTTATGTGCAGTCTTTCTCTGAAACTCCCATCAATAGCATCCCTATATATATTTGTTGTATTAGCTACGCTATTGACTCTAGCTATGAGAATGCTGTTTGGTCCAAACCTCCAGTCTATCACATGCCCTCTCTCTACTTCAGGAAGACTGGTGTGTAGAGTGACAGAATCTCCCTCCATCACTGACACTGACTCACTAACTGTATCACCAAAAACTCCTGAAATGAAACATAAAATACTGTAAGTGTCACACTGGTGCTGTGTTTGCAGACAAGTAGAACACAAGAATACACCTAAACTTTATTCATGAAAACACAGGATAGCACACGGGAAACGTGAACCACACTAACGTCAACGTGAACAAGAACTGATAGGGAAAAACTGAAACAGAGGAGTATAGAGATACTATGAAAAAATCAGGTAAACAAAATGAACTAATCAATCAATCAGTAGCCATAGCAAACTAATAAACAACAAAAGCAAAGTTCTTCATGCCTTAATATATCTGAGATGATTTGACATTTGTCAGATCTTCTAACTGACTATGTTTACATGCACACCAACAATTCAATTATTTCTAAAAATCACAGTAAGGACTAAGGCATCACAGTAAGATGTTTACATGACACAAACTAACCTCTACCTGTAACTCAAGAAGTAGCTTATTAAAGAGATCTTAAAAGGTGAACCCTTTAAAATCTTAAAATCATTTATATTCTTGTTCTTAAACTTTTGTTTTGGTATCTTCGTTTTAAAGGCTGTAAATGGTTCAGTCCCAGAGATATGGAGATCTTAAGAAGACCTGGACAAAATTAATGTCAATCAAAATAGCGTACAACTATGATTTTCGCAATAATACAATTTGCCTATCATAACGAAGCGTTATGCTTTTTTTTTACAGTTAGACGAAAAATTATCCTTTTTTAAGTGAAAACTAATGTGCTGTACAAATCATATATCTTACCGTTCAAGAACAAAAACACAAAAAACAAGGAAACGTTCTCCATATGGCTGCCGAGTTCTTCAAATCGTGTTTTAATAAATCTGATAATAAATCGGTAGTTTATCTTAATCCTCTCTGTCTTCCCTTAATGTAGCCTACTCGAAACTATTGGCCACTTTCGAAAGATGCTTCGAAACCTTAGTGAATGTTTCGAATCAGTGATTCGCAACTTGTATCAAACTGTCATAGTCGCGTGATTTCAGTAAACAAGGCTTGAAATGTTTGGAATCTTTGGAAAAAGTCTCTAATGCAAGTTAATAACAACAAGAAAGACATGCTTTTGTTAGATTTCATGGAGGAAATTTTTTCTTGCGTAGTTCCCCGTAGTCCTTGGTTTTTGTCATAAGGAGGAAAGCAAGATAATTTGAACTATTGTTTATATGTAGGTTATTATTATTAGCCTATTTTATTTTTTATTTTTTTCTTCTTCTCTTAAATGCTGTCTTACATATTAAAGTTACTCGTCTTTCTTGTGTATGTGGACTTTAAAATTTATTGTAATGTTCTATCATTTATTCAAACTAAAAAAAAATAAAATAAAAAAATAAAAATAAAAAAATGGCCCTCCAGTGGTGAGCCATTAAACTAACGTCTATGGTTTCTACCTGGTTTCTGATTAGTATTATTTTTTTTTTTAATATAGGCGTATTTAATTAAAATCAATAATAGTAAATATAGTCTCTTAATTGGCCTGTTCAGCGAGCCATGTATAAAACAAACAAATGTTGATAAAATAATGCATGTTATACAGACACTTAATGTTTAATTGTGTTAGATGATTAGTACTTGATAGATTATACTTCCTATAAGACATTTGTAATGGGTTTGTAAAAGTTTTTAATGCTTATCTGGACGGGGGTTTGTTGCATTTACACTGTTCTAACCAGCAGGAGTCAGCAGCGTGTGGCGTTTCGAAACAGGGAATCATTTTGCGAAGCAATTGGTTCAATTGATTCGAATCTTTGAAAAGCTTCGTTTCTTGCATCGCCACGTGATAATTGTTTGCTGAAAATCACTGGTATCTATCGGGTTATTGCCAAAGTTGGTTAAACAACCGCAGCATTATGATCTGAAATGGCGGACTACTGTGATAATGTGTGTAAATAAATTTAGTTAAACGGCTCAGCATTTTTTGACAGGAACACAACTTGAAAACTCACCACTAGACTAGCCACTCTTCTAAAAAAAAAACAAAAAAAAAAACACCATAACATATAAGTGGTTTATACCAGAACTAAAAAAAGAAAGAAAGAAGAAGAAGAAGAAAAAAACTCAATATCGGCGCAATGTTACCCACAATATACACTGCCAGCCAAAGTAAAAGTCCCATATGGAATTTAATAAATAGTGCCAACTTGAACGTCTATGAATGGATGATTATTGCATTTGTTATATTTCTATTATTATGTTATATGTTTGGCAACAGTACTTTTATCCCAGTCTGATCGAGTGTGTAACTTTTCATTTCTTAAACAAACATGTCGGAAGACATGGCTATTCAGGATGACAACACCAAGATTATTCAGGCTCAATCTGTGAAAAAGAGTGGTTCAGGGAGAATGAAGAATCATTTTCACAAACAAATTGACACCTCTGAGTCCTGATCTTAACCTCACTGAAATGTCTTCAGACAATTGAGCGCTCAACTCGCACCCTCTTGATGGAAATAAATGTTGTGATGTTGCATAAGGTTGCTGAAGGAATGCCACGGTAAATGCACAGTGACAAGTGGATTTGCCACATAGTGATGTAGGTCTCTACTGGCAAAAATTTGTCATGGGTTTATATGATTTAACCTTCCTATCTCCTGCTGATTACATTGCATTTACCATAATTGTTTATGTAGACGCCATTTATGCTTGAAAACCTGGGGCAAAATCGGTTTTGGAGCATGAATCAAATATGCTTCTAGGTACTTTGAAAGGAGAATCAATGCTCATAAATGCACAGAGCAGTATGTTCTGTGAACAGCTTGTTCTGTGAGTCAAAATGAAACTTGCTGTGGTTTGACAACTTTACTTTGCACAGAAAAGTGGTTTACTCTGGTAGCTCCATACAGAAATCCATAATAAAAGCATTAAAAAAAAACAAAAAACTTATTTTTGACTACTAGATGACACTGGTCCCAAACTTTTACTGTGTGTAAGCATAAGTTTGGAATAACATACAATAACATATTATATAAAACTTCATATGGCAAAAATAGTGTATATTACAAATTTGTATTATTATTATTTTAAGTTTCCAATTTGGAGATAAGCCTAAACAGTAGCACCTGAGCATGCATTCTTAGACTTAATATTTCAAAGTCTAGTCCAAACAATATTTTGTCTATGCTGTACAGCATCCACACACAAGCTGTGACAACACAGATTGTGGTAAAAAGTAAAAGTAACAGCTGCAAAGCACACAAAAGGCGGGCACACTCTCTCACTAGATTGAGTCTCACAGACAGTTTTAAACTTGAACGCACTAGATTTTCTCTATATGGCTTTACTATAAAACACAGACGAAGTTTAGCATTGCAGATTTCTTGAGTGATACTATTTCAAACCCCTGATCTGTTGAGGGAAATGTTTCACTCGTTTGTTTTTTGCTCTTTGTGCTTTTGGCATCTGGCTGGTAAGTTAAAGACATGCTGTTCCAGTTCTAGCAGATTTAAGATCCAGATTTAGGTCTGTGATCTTGCATACAAAATTAGGAAATTTAAATTCTTAAAGTGTGTGTTCATTTCAAAATTACAAGTTATTTTACAATAGCACATTTATTGTGCCAAACGGTCTCTGTTTTCTAGTGTTTTGTGATGCAATGAAGATGATATCCGTGATGGATGGACGTTCTGTCACTTTACAAACTGGTACTGAAATACAGAAAGACGATCTTCTAATATGGAAGTTTGGACCTGAAAAGTCTTTGATAGCAGAAATCAATGCAGAGGCTGGAAGCTTCCACACATATGATGGTCCTGATGGGAGATTCAGAGACAGACTGGAACTGGATCATCAGACTGGATCTCTGACCATCACAAACATCACAAGTGAACATGCTGGACTTTATCTGATAACCATCAGCGGCAAAACAGTGACTGAATACAGATTCAATGTAACTGTCTATGGTGAGTAGAGAATTAACGTATGACTCACCTGAGTACATATTGTGGCATATTGTACTTATTCTATAATACTGCCAACTAACAAAATGATTTATAAGTCTGAGATAGCAGATCAGCACATTGAGCCTGTTCATTTTATATAGTAGGCTAGTGTGTTTTAGTTCACACTATACTCAAGGCCAATTCACACTGCATTGACATATATTAGAAATATGTAGACTAGAATAGAATATAGAATGGAATATAGAATTCCATTTCTCTGTTGTTGTTGCTTTCTCCTTACAGACTATGTCTTCTGCTGTGATTCTACTGAAGTTGTGATCCGATTGGTTCTTTCTGGTCTGGTGGGTGTGGCTACTGTTGCTGTGCTGGTTTATGATATCAGACCCAGAAGGAGCAGACATCATTCAATTAACCTCAAATAGCGAGTTCTTCAGGCTAACGGCAAAAGATCATGGCAGACTTCATTGGCCAAGGACCATCCAGAGGTGGTCTGACTGACATGTAAAACAACCAATCACAGTTCATTCTGCTCAGCGCCATGTAAAATGTGAAAATATAAAGTCAATTTTCCTAAAATAACAGACTGGCGAGTACAACTCTTGGACATTTATTTTAAAAAAGTTTATTCCTTAAACTTCACATACTTTTGAAAATCCAGCATTTAGTTAATCCTGCTAAGCGTTCATTGTCACAGTTGTGAATGCGAGAGCTTTCTTCTTCCATAAGGAGGTTTGGGGTCATGATGGCTTTGTTTCCAGGTGGATTGTTAAAGAAAGCGTCACGCTCCCAGAAATCCTGTAGAATTCAACCAGTCAGATGATGACTTTGAAACTTCTGAAGTGTTTCCAGTTTTGTGTGCCATATGTATCAAACATTCAACAGTTTGTGGGTGTGACATCTGTGGCTATCCTTCATTTAGATATTTATATGGCGTGCTCTGCAGTATGGGATGCAGTTTCCAGTGCATTGTGTTGATTGTTTATATGGTACAGTATGTATAATAAAGTTGTGCACTTGTTTACTTGAATTTGGGTTTTAAATGTATACTGAAATAAATGTAAACAAAAAAAAAAATTCAAAGCGTGCGTAAGTAGGCCTATAGGGACTTTTATCACTTTACGCTAATCAGTTTAGCACTGATTACAGAGATAAAACTAGAAGAACTCTGGGGAAAAGCCAGCTTTTTAATATACTTTGAGAAATTAACAATGCAATGTAAACATATAATAACAAAAATAATAATAATAATAATAACAATACCTTTAATAACTATGTTTAAAGTTGGCATTCAGTAGATTACACATATTAATGAGGCCTAAAGGTAGTTCTCAAGCAGGGGCCAGTGCCCACTAGGGGGCCTTTTGGAGCTCCTGCTTTCAACATCTGTCAATTCTAGTGCTTATGGCAATTATTAAATTATTGAGGGGGTGTTATTTGGTATTTAAAGATGCTGAAATCTAGGTAGAAGTAAATAACACTTGCAAGATGCTTATAGTTTGAGATAAAACAAATAAGCCATAGCATTTAGTGGACTAAATGTGACCCTGGACCACAAAACCAGTTTTAAGTCGCTGGGGTTTATTTTTAGCAATAGCCAAAAATACATTGTATGGGTCAAAATTATCGATTTTTCTTTTATGCCAAAAATCATTAGGATATTAAGTAAAGATCATGTTCCATGAAGATATTTTGTAAATTTCTTACCATAAATATATCAAAACTTCATTTTTGTTTAGTAATATGCATTGCTAAGAACTTCATTTGGACAACTTTAAAGGTGATTTTCTCAATATTTTGATTTTTTTGCTCCCTCAGATTCCAGATTTTCAAATAGTTGTATCTCAGCCAAATATTGTCCGATCCTAACAAACCATACATCAATGAGAAGCTTATTTATTCATCTTTCAGATGATGTATAAATCTCAATTTTGAAAAATTGACACTTAAGACTGATTTTGTGGTCCAGGGTCGCAAATTACTAAATTCATCCAGTCCAAGAAAGAATGCATAAGGTCGTAAATCTTTACAGTATCATTCATGTAATGGCTCACAGAACTATGAGAAACATAGGACTGCGGTTTTCAGAGAAAAAAAAAAATCAACCTTCAGCCCCAACACACACACACATACACACACAAGAGTCACAGAGATTTTCAAAGAGTTCCTACACAGTAGAGCAAACACCACAGACGGGTTCATCTTTGCAGATTTCTGATGTGATACTATTTCAGACCATGATTGTTTAAGAAAATGTTTCAGTCGTTTGTGTTTTGCTCGTTGTGCTTTTGGCGTCTGGTTGGTAAGTTAAAACGTATTTTATGCTTTCAGTTCTAGCGGATTTATATCACTGTGAGATCTAGTAGTTCTAACCAAATGTATTAAATTATAATTCTACCCGTACTTTCCTACAATTATTATATCCTATTAAATTTATTTAATACAGATACAGATCTGCAGCTATTTCACTTGCCCCTGTTCCAGCTGCTGCATTCTAACCTAATTTTCTTTTGTGTGCAATTTTCGTTGTTCTTGTATTGCCATTTCAAAACTTTAATTCACTCCAATCTCCAAAATGTGCCCAAAATGCATTACCTAATTCATATACTATACAGATATTCAGTGCCAATCTCTTTCTGTTTCCCAGTGTTTTGTGAAGGCATGATGACAGTATCAGTGATGGAGGGAGATTCTGTCACTTTACAAACTAATTTTACTGAAATACAGAAAGAGGATATTATAATATGGAAGTTCGGAGCTGAAAAGTCTCCAATAGCTGAGATCAATTCAGAAGCTGGAAGCTTCTCCACATATGATGGTCCTGATGGGAGATTCAGAGACAGACTGGAACTAAATCATCAGACTGGATCTCTGACCATCACAAACATCAGAACTGAACATGCTGGAGTTTATCTGATAACCATCAGCGGCAAAACAGTGACTGAATACAGATTCAATGTCATGGTCTACGGTGAGTAAAGAATTAAATTCACAAATTAAAGCGCAAATGTCAAACGTGAATCACAGCTGTTGTGTCAGAGAATGACTATGTACATCAGACTTCCTTGTGCTTCCTCACTCAAGTTTTGTCAAGATTGTTCCTCTCCTCTTCACAATGTAATTGTTACGTCCTTCATCATGGTGGAGTTTGATCAGTTTCAGGGTCGTGAGCTATAGGATGGAGGAACATGGAAACAAGAAAGCATCTATTAGGGAACTGAAAAGCAATTCTACATGGTGTGTCTCTTAAAAGTCATGTCAAAAACATATACTGTTTGACCTATAATAATTGTTTCAGTTGTGAACAAATATTTACTAAACATTATCTGTAGACAGAATACCTTCTAGTAAATCACAATAAGTTGTACTCTGAAATTATATCAATATAATTATGAAATTCAAACAATAAATACATGTTTGACACTCTTTAATGTAGTGTGACAGATTGCTGTAGTGCCTTAGTTAAAGTGAAGTGGCAGCACGGAAGGTGAACTGATCATCTATTCCGCTTTACTACTAGTTACAGCATGAAACAATATGAATGAATATCTCAAGCTATGTTCCAAGATACTGTACAACTTACAGAAATGAATCATGTCTCATGTAATCTCTCAATCAATGTTTTAACCATGGACAGATATGAATAAAACAGCTTGTGAACAATGTAATTTTACATTTACCTCAGAAAAGCCATTCACTGACATAAATGTTAGTTAACTATAAAAAAAAATGGACTCTGATTAACAGCATTTTGCTAAATGTATGAACTTTGTAGCCTTCTATATATATAGATCAGACTTGACTCACATTAATGTATCTCTGCAGGCATTGCACATGTAAATCTGGTGCTGATCTCTGCTGCTGTTACTGGATCTCTGTTGATTATAGCTGTGGTCGGGATCTTCTGCATCTGCAAGAGACTAAGAAAAACAGCTGACGAGGGCAAGTTATATTGTTGATACAGTAGTCAATTAAAAAAGTAGTTAATAAAACAGTTACATTTTGTGAACAATAAATATATATTTCTAGAAAAGACTGTTGGTAGATAGCATAGTGCATTAATGCATTTCCAAATGATGGACAATTTTGTTAAAACAGTTCAATCCTGTGAAGAACAGGTAACTTATGCTGATCCAACATACTGCAATCAAAATTCACAAAAAACGGTAAGATAACTAATGACTGTGTGTTGTGTTGTGTTGTGTTGTGTTGTGTTGTGTTGTGTTGTGTTGTGTTTGTTTGGCTGTGTGGGGTATGCAGGTGCATGTCACGCCTCTGGACTGTCTGTGTGTGTTTTTCTCCCCATGTGCTCCCCATGACCCAGTTTCTCCCTTTTTTGATTGCTTTCATTTGGTTCAGGTGGGTCTCGTCAGTTAGCCTCGTTTAGTCTTGTATTTAAAGTGTTGTCTGTGCCTGGGCTCTGTTGTCTGGTGTTATGTCTATCTTCATGTCCTACGTGTGTCTCCTGCCTGCCTTGTGTAACCCTTGTTTTGGACTATTAAAGACTGTTATCCTGAATTCTCCTACGTCTCCGCGCTAGTAGCACAGTAGCATTGCTGACAGTGCAAGTGTGCTTTTGTTGTATACAGGAACCTGAAGTGTTAAAATGTTGCACATATCTCTTTGGAGTATATATGAGATAGGAGACAGGCTAGTCTACATTATTTAGAATACTTTGAATATTTGCTTTTTAGCTTCAAACTTAAAATAAATAAATAAATGTATGAAAATAACTGATATATTGTATATCAATTGAAATTTGATTCAGTATTTCATAACATTAGCATTTGTGTTTATGGATCAGTTCTGTGTTACGTAATATGAACAGTGAACAGTGATAACAGATGCAGCTTTGCATTTTATCATCTCAAGTTCATTGTCATTGTATGCATTTTAAGAATGTATAAAATGTTAATTGATAAAACCAGTTAAATAGATGAAGAAAATATTAATCAAACATCTTCTGTGTTTGTGATTTCTTACAGAGTGTTAAAGAGGAGGTTGAGGTGGTGTATGCAGGTGTCACTATCAGCTCTTCTGCTTCTTATTAATGATCTTCCAATGTTACAGTAATGCTAAGTTTTCAAAATGTTCATTGTGAAGGACTGCAAAATATGTTGATCAATTTGCAAAAAACTACCTTCCTAAAATAAAGCAAATTATTAATTCACTAATTTTTTAATATTTAACATTTAATATTTTCTGTGAGAAAAAGATTGTATGTTATAAAGACATTTATTGGTGATAAGAAATAAAAATGCAGACAATAAGTCAGAGGTCACTCTTCTGCTGGAACTCGACTCATGAATGGCTGTTCGCTGGAGCCAGTTATTATAGTTTATAAAGTTTTAAATATAGACATTTTTGGATGGATGCACTTTTTGGGGTGTTTCAAGCCACATTCATTACAACTAAAGCTTGGAAGAGCCAGGATATTATTTATCTGTAGCACCAGCCACAGGGCAATGGATCAAAGAGGAAGTGGTATGGATGTGAGGGGTCCAAAGTGATTTTTCTAGCCCCTTTTGCACTATGGAGGTGTAAATCTTATGCTGATGATACATGGGGCAATTTTTTTTTGAGGAATGTTGTTTGGGAACTGAGAATGGGTAACAAATTTCTATCTGGATAATTTAGGTTGGTTGTGGTCCCTGTGTCTCAACTGGTTGCCCATTGACAGCAACATTGCTCAAAAAGTTGCCCCATGTATCATCAGCCTTAGGGTGGCCAGGGGAACTCCAGTAATACTCCAGTAACTAATACCAGTAATACCAGGACTAATAATAATGAGTCAAACAAGGCGAATAGCCTCGAGCCTCGAGCTGCAGGGCCAAAATCAAGCTGTGTTTCCACTGTCAAGACAGTAGCCTTGTTTGATTTTATTTGCATCTCATTTTACAATATTGCTTTCTATAAAAATAAGATCACACAAGGCCCAGGTCCGTTTTTGTCATGAATGCATTTCAGTGAATGTATGCGACACTCAAGCAGATCAGTTTGTGAGTCAGACAGAAACCTGCCGTGGTCTGGAAAGAAACGTGGTTTGATCTGATGGTCACAAACATCTTTTACAGGAGAGTGTGCCTGTTACTGGACGCTTAAGTTTGATGTGCACTGCTGAGAGTGCAAGGTGTGAATTGTGTCTTTCTGTGAGTTTGCATGTGGTTGAAGGTTGTTTTTTTGTTTTTGTTTTTTCCATTCCATAAAGCTCACAATCTGACTTCTGCTCTACACCAAACAACTTTACTATGCCTCAATTTTTGTTAGAGGGGTTGGTGCTGTTTACATAACTAAACCCTGACCCCTTGGGCCCAGCTGTTAAAAAAAAAAAGAAAAAGTGATCGGACTTCAGCTATCAGAAATTGTGATCAAAATAGAACTTTAATAAAACACAAAAGTAAATAAATAAAAAAGTTGTAATTAAATTAAATGCAATTAAATACAATTGTGGCTCTAGACAGTTACCTATTGCTATTATTTTATTAATACAGTTGTCTGATTGATTTTATAGTCTCAAGCATTTAGAAATCACGCAAAAGAAAATGAAGCAGCTTTACTACAATAAAACCATGATTAATTTTTGTAAGGGTTGTGGTGTCCACATGTTTTTTGTTGAAGAAATTATAGAGGCTGTGTCAACAAAAAGGAGGTCAAAAATTAAAGATTAAGTGTATATTTGAATTAAATGTTTGGTCAATATTAAACAAGGATTTGATGGTCCTGTAAGTATAACAGCAGCAATTACCAGGCCTTTGGCTCAATTTGCTGGCTTTTGTATCTTAACACTTCTTTGTAACCTATTATTTGAAGTGACAAAACTTTGTTTAATTTGAAAAATGAAAGGAAGGACGTGATGTGTGGCCAAGTATGGTGACCCATACTTAGAATTTGTGCTCTGCATTTAACCGTGATTTTTTGGTTTTATTCATAGTAAAGCCATGGCTAATTTTCTTAAGGGAACATGGAAACTCTCTCTCTTTCTCTCTCTCTCTCTCTCTCTCTCTCTCTCTCTATATATATATATATATAATATACATGTTTATATTTTTATTTATGTAGATGTATATATTAAATTTAATATTAATATTGAACGGATTTTTTTTTTTTTTCTTTTTTCTTTTTTAATAACTGGGATGGTGTCCCGCCTGGGTGTTGGTGCCCTACGTGTGATGTATCCTAATGAACGAAGATGTAAACAGTCAGAAACGAAACTACAACAGCATTTGACCGCTAGAGATGAGCAAGCATATTGTACTACTAGAGCGCCACCTAGTGTTTTAACCAGGAAGTAGCCTAAATTAATATAGAACTAGGAAAAAATTAAATAGAATGCTTTAAAAATAAATCAAAGGTTGATTTATCAAACGTTTATTCAAAAATGGCACATTTATTCACATTGTTGGACTGGAAACTGTAAATGTTTGTAAAACACATTTATTGTACAGATGGCTTCAACAGAAGCATATAGGCTAACCTCCCCTTATGAAAATTAACCATGGTTTTATTGTAGTAAATATTAAATTTATTGTAGTGATTTTTTTTTTTTTTTTAGAATATTGATTATATAACCACACTTTTACTACAAAGAAACATGGTTAAATATCTGGTTTTGGGAGCAAGCCATTACCATGGTTTTACTACAATAAGTTTTTTTTTTTTTTTTTTTTAACTTTTACAACCCAACTGCTGCACTCTATAACATTAGTTATGTAAAAAAACAAAAAAAAAACAAAAAACACAATCAGTATTGCCAATAGAGAGATCTAGGTGTGCAATCATATTATAATGCATGCACATGCATATATAATTAATGCATATTTATAAACACATTATGATTAGCTATTAATTCATGTTCATAGTAAGTGATGTAATAGAGTTCACTGTTCATGTCAACTTTGCATCAATAAAGTTAGCAAATTGAAGCTCACTGTAAAGTGCTACTATTTTTTAAAGGACTGATTTTCTAACATTAATGATTACATAATGCAAACCAGCCATAAAGAATGACTCTGTACATCACAGTAACATTATAAGATTACAGCAACAGGTGATTTAATATTTCCATTACAGATAAAAGTGCTTCATCATTAATAAGCGCAGCACAACAAAAGCTCATTTTAGCAGCTCAGAATAGCAGAAATATGTGTTAGTTCAATGGAAATTATGAAGTAGCTTCTCACTGATTTTTTTTTTTTTTTTTTTTGGATCCTTTCAGCGCTCTGCTCTGCCTTTCTCCAACTGTAGGAAAAATATGAATTACACAAGGTAAAGAAAGAGTAATTAACAGTGATGCAAAAGTATCCAGTTAATTAAGAGATATGCAGTAAAGTGTAACAGTGTAACACTATTATAATATAAAGGATATATTTTTTTATTCAGAAAAGCACTTGAGGTTGCATTGACCTTCTTCTTTTGTTTTGTTGTTACAACCAGTTACCACAGTATAACCTAGAGGAGAACATTAATCTGACCATTGTAATAATAGGCACCTTGCCTTTTTACACAAAACTTAATTGATATCCTAATGGCAGTCACCAGTCCCCATCAAATAAATGTCATTTGGATTATGGGAGGAGTTATGGGACCACTACATCATTCTCTTGGAAGACAACAAAGATTCACAGAAGGTAAAGAAATGAACAGGACTGATTAACCACAGACACAAAATACTACAAACATGGAATTAATACTAGAGACGAACTGACAATAGAGCTTACTGATTGATCATTTTCACTTTCACTTTCACTATCATCATCAGTGGTTTGCTTTCGATTGAACTGATTAGTGCCGCCATCTGGAGGATTGTTAAAGAACAGCAGCTAAACAGCATCAGCACCGTGAGTTCAACTACTAACATGTGTCTCATGGATAATCTATTGCATGTATTTCAGTGCATATGTCTTATATATTTGTGCATTTACAAAGAAGCAGTGATTACAGCATATAACTTCACAGACCTGATGAATATCAGCTCTTCATGAGGGTGGAATATTAAATTGTGACTTTAAAAGCAAAAGGTTTCGAAGCACGCAGTTTAATCTTTATCAAGCAAACACATAATACTAGCAAAATGCACAAGAGTTGCAGAAGGCCTCAGAGTGTTATTTTTTCCCCATTCAGAGAATATTCTGATTACACCTTATGCCTAGAAGACATAATAAAGAAAAAATATCTTGAGCCACCACCACAGATCTTATTTTAAGCTTTGAATTTGTTCTTTACTCCACGTTCTGTTAGTCCTAATCTTTCCATGTCTGTTATCATGTCCTTCCTCTCCATTTCATATTTCCTGCAAATAGTAAGCACTTGTTCTGTGGTCTATGGTATTTGGCCAATGTCCACACAATCCACACAATCCATCCTTTATTCTTTAGCTTGATTGGCTATTTTATCTATGCTTTCATTTCTTATAATGCCTGTATGTGCTGGGATACAAATAAATACAACCTCATCGCCTTGTTTTCTGTTCTTGAGTGGATAATTGTTATTTCATAGAATAGCTCCTGATGATTCCTGGCCATATCTAACTTGAGACTACACAAAACAGAGTCACTACAAAGCAAGAATCTCCACGAGTGATGCATCTAATTCTAGCTACTTCTCCGATCTGTGAGTCAAAGTGAAACTTCTAATGACCTCATGCAGAGATGTGGTTTGATCTGTTGGGTGGTGGGGGGGCAGCTTCTGCATTTTTCAAACATGTGGTTTGTGTGTGTGTGTGTGTGTGTGTGTGTGTGTGTGTGTGTGTGTGTGTGTGTGATCTGCTGATAGCACCAAGAGAAAACACACCTTAGTAAACCTCCTAAAACCATTTTATACTTTCAAGAGCAAAATATTTAATAAACAATGAAATATTTGAAATTCATTGTTGCAAAATAATATAGAACAGAATATTTATAACCAATGCAAGCAGAACCGTGTGCATGTAGTGAGAGTGTAGTGAGTGGGTGGTGCTCAAATATTATTGGTGGATGAATCACACACAACACTATATGAGTTCATTATCTGTCACATACATGTTCACACACTTTAAGTGTTGTTATCTGAAAATGGTTCACGGGATTGTTTTGTTCTGCTTGTGTCGTCTGGTTGGTAAGTTATAATCATATTCATTTCATGACATCACTTCTTGCTTTAGTTTAATTTAATAGATTGTATTTACAGAGATTTAATAGACATTTTTAATCAGTCAGAGAATTTCCAAAATAAAATTTAACCATAATCCCAAGACAAAACATTTTGAAACATAGGGCTGGTGCAATAACAGCGAATCTGTTTTATTTAAAATAATTCATGACTTTGCCACCTTATAATCAAAGCCATTGAAATGATTACTGATTGATCTGAAGAGGGACTGATGACAGATGCTGCACGCGCTACTCTAATTTGTTGTGTATATATCTGTGGCTGTTTTACACGTGTAAGCAGAGTGTATTTTTAGAAATCAAGAGCGTTAAAGATTGAACCGGGCTGCAGTTTTGTTCTGTGTGGAATATTTAAGTAAAACATCAAATCTGTGTCTGTGTTCATCAGGTGTGTTTGGTGATACCGTTACAGTGGAGTCAGTGTCAGTGCTGGAGGGAGATTCAGTTTCTCTAGACTCTGGTTTTACTGAAATGATGGATGATGATCTGATTCAGTGGAGGTTTGGAGCTGAAAACACTTTAATAGCTCAAATCAATGTAATGGCCGGCAGCATGACTGTATATGCTGATGTTCTTGATGGGAGATTCAGAAACAGACTGAAGCTGGACGATCAAACTGGATCTCTGATCATCACAAACACCACAACTCAACATACTGGACTCTATAAACTACAGATCAACAGCATGAGCAAGAGCTTCAGTCTCACTGTCTATGGTGAGTTAAATGTTTGTTTCCCCTGTTTTATTTACCTTTAAATTAAATGCACTTCAGTATTTCATTTATTTTGATTATTGATTAATATAATATAATAACAAAATCATTTCAGTTAAGCATCATTCCTCATTTTCTTTGCTACACTCTTAAAAAAAAGGTTCTTCATGGCTCTTTGGGAGGGTGTATGGTTCCATGAAGAACCTTTAATATCCAAAGAACCTTTCCATTGCACAAAAGGTTCTTTGTAGCACAGAAAGGTTCTTTGTAGCACAGAAAGGTTCTTTATAGCACAGAAAGGTTCCAGAGACTATTTAATGGTTCTTCACACTCATCATGTTGAAAATATTTTTGTTTCTGGAAAGTGAGATCAAGTGAGCTAAATTGTCCTGTCTGGTCCAGAACTCCTTCCAGACTCATTTTCTATTTGTTGCATTCAATTACAGTGTAATAAAAAGTATTAATTTTGAGTTATATAAATTTGTGCTGTTTATTAATTTAAAAAGACCAGTAGATCCTTTTATATCTATTATCTATTTTAATGCTGTTTTGCATTACTCAAATTATTAGGATAGTTACTTAAGTTTAGTATAAAAAATACTGCAGTCATGTTTTAAAATGAAATAAATAGTCTGAGTGATACAAAATCTTAAAATACAAAAATGCCATTTTGTCCCACTATCCATTTTGCACCTATGAACTGGTTGTAGAACTACGAAACGAGTTTCAAATTCGCGATTTAATAAAGATTTAATGTGATTTTAAGTTGTTTATGTAGTGTTGTAATTCTAGAAGTTTATTTATATAAATGCTGCTTGACTTTGATGTGTTTGAATGGGTGGAGTTTCATTCAAACACTGCAGCGGAGGGAGTTGCCATGGAAACGGGGCGACAACACCAGCTGTAAATCTCCATCTCTGGCTGCTGTTCTCGCTGCTTTCAGGTGAGTTTAGTCCCTAAAATCACACAAATATCACACACAACTGTTCCAGACACTTTCTTACATGTAACTGATACGTTTCTGTTAAATATTTACTTCACAGAAAAGGTTTACAGTCTTCGAAAAAGTCCATTAGCTTAGCATCTCAATTGTTTTCAGGCGAGGTAACTTAAGCTAACTCTCTAGCTTGAGCTCTTGTTTATAAGAGTTTGGGCTTTTAATTACATCTTCATGTGCAGATGAGAGGTTTTGATAGCTTTGTAAAGGGTTTGCTGTCAGTTTGTCAATGGTTTATTGAAAGTTGTCTAATTTATTTAGCCTAAAATATGCACTGTACTGTTCGGTGAGCGCAAATTAACTGAATCTAATGTTAGTTCAAACGTGTTTTTATCTTTCATGGTAAACAAATATCGATAAAAATTGTTCTGTGGTTTCAGGAGTGATAATATAATCTCTCTACAACAGAAAAGAAGCTCCAAAATTTCAAAGTTCCTGAAGGGAGCTGCTGACAGAAATGCAGGAAACACAGGTGAGCTGAGAAAGCTCTTTAAATACATTCATATGCATTTTCTCACAACATATTTTCTTATATCACCATGCATCTGTTATATTACAATTATTTTAGTCAGGTTTTGACATCCAAAGCTGAGTGACACAAACCTAAAAACATAACGTTAATTCTGTAATTTTAAGAAATTGGTTTGTGTGTGTGTGTTTATATAAACCATTTTATTTTATTCACTTCTGCTCTAGCTTGCTTCTTTTAAATAAACCTGCCTGTATACTAAATATTGTTGGCTCTATGATAAATGGCATATTATGTTTCTAGATTCTTCTATGCTGATGGCCGTGCAGCAGAGTTGGAGCGGACCTCCTGTCGGACAACATCTCTAAAGCGCTACGAACCATATAACTAGTAAGTAAACATACACTACTGTTCAAAAGTTAGAGGTTGGTATGATTTTTTTTGTTTGTTTTGTTTGTTTTTTTTTAACTTTTTTTTAAATGTAAATCTTCTGCTCACTGCATTTATTTGATTAAAAAACACAGTAAAAACAGAAATATTGTAAAAATATTACTACAATTTAAAATACCTCTTGTCTATGTGAATATATTTTAAAATGTAATTGATTGCTGTGATAAAATCTGAATTTTCAGCATCATTACTCCAGTCTTCAGTGTCACATGATCCTTCAGAAATCATTCTAATATGCTGATTTGCAGCTCAAGAAACATTTCTGTTTATTACCAATGTTGAAAACCGTTTTTGCTGCTTAAAATTTTTATGTAAACAATACCATTCAAACATTTGTGGTAAGGAAAGAGAGAAATTAATACATTTGTGGTTAAAAAAAGAGATAAATTAATAATTTTATTAATCAAGGGTGCATTATGTTTATCAGAAGTAACAGTGAAGACATTTATAATGTTGGAAAATATTTCTATTTACTAAATTGTTTAATAAATTTAATAAATGCTGTTCATTGTTCTTTCTATTCATCAGTGAATCCTGAAAAAGGTATCACCATTTCCACAAAAAATGTTAAAAAGCAAAAACGGTTTTCAACTGTTTTAAGAATAAGAAATGTAAAATTCTTTTAATAGAAAAACAAAAAACAGCAAATCAGTATATTAAAATGATTTCTGAAGGATCATGTGACACTGAAGTCTGGAGTAATGACGCTGAAAATTCAGCTTTTTATCACAGGAATAAATTACAATTTACAGTATATTAAAATAGACAACAGTTCTTTTAATTTGTAATGATATTTTATATTATACACTATTACTATTTTCTCTGTATTCTCTGTATATTTTCTCTGTATTCTTAAATGCAGACTTAGTGAGCAGAAGAGATTTTTATTTGTTTGTTTGTTTTTTTCAAAAACATTGTAATGTTTCTAAAATTTTGACAGGTACTGTATAACATTGTTACCTAGTGCTTATATTGCTTAAATACCATTAATTGGATGCATTTGTGGCTAAAGATGCTGGGATAGGCTTCAGCCCCCACGACCCTAGAGAGGATAAGTGGTTTGGAGAGTGAATAGATGGATGGATGAACTTCCAAAAATTTTTGACTTGGAAACTTTGACTTTGACTTGATTTTGTTTCTATTCTTACTGCTGTTCAGCTTAAAAATACCTTTCCATTATCTTTGTTTGTCATTTTGCATCATTATACCTGTGCTATACCTATGAAAATTAAGAAACTAATGAAAGTGTCTTCTTTTTTTTTTGTTACAGGATCCTATGTACCCAGCCTCAACCATTCATCAAAAGGGCTGTGAAAGCAGGAACTCTTTGACCCACCAGTGGCAGTTTCCACGGGATGAAAAAGGGCATACTAGTGCATGATGGGGGTACTGACATTAACCTGCTGTATTCACTGTATTACACACTAGGGATGGAGATTTTTGTAAATTTTTCATTTCAAGTACTGGTGGTTTTGATTTTGTCTGTATGGCATGCTGTCCTAACACTAACTAGTCAGAGCTCAGGTACCACCCAAAATGCTGCCATAACCAATCAGAAAAAGAGAAATATATATAAAGTCAGGTGATCATCAAGTACTCAGACTTGACAGCGATGATTGATCATGAAAACAATGATTGGAGTGACTTTAATAAATGATCAATCATTGTCAAGTCTGAGTACTCTAGTACTTGTGCTCATCCCTATTAAACACATATACAAAAAAAAAACGTATACTGCATTAGGTTAACCAAGACTTGTCATAGCACTTGCATGTTGTTGATCTTTTGTTGGTTTTGATTGCTTCTAATGTCCCCATTTGTAAGTCGCTTTGGATAAAAGCATCTGCTAAATGATTAAATGTAAATGTATATACACAGTATTGAGGTAGGATGTATACTGCATTGATGTATACTGTAAATGCAATAAACATTTTAATCATACATCTTGTCAAGTCTTGTTACTTCTGGATTGTCTTTTTTTTCAAAATTATTTTATGAACAATTCTATTAAAGAAAATGCATACCATGATACATGTAAGGATATTGATCTGGAAGAAATGGGGCCATAAAGAACCTATTCATCAGTGGTTCTTTGAAGAACCTTTAAAAAGGGTTCTTTGTAGTACCAGAAAAGGTGCTTTATGGCACCAAGAAAAACACCGGTTCTTTAAAGAACCTTTCACAAAATGGTTCTTCAGGGAACCAAAAAAGGTTCTTCTATGGCATCGCCGTGAAACCCCCTTTTTGGTTCTTCCTGGCACCTTTTTTTTAAGAGTGTCCATATGTATAATAGTCTTTTATAATTGCAGAGAGAGGAGCGAAGATTGTTGACACTCACTGACCGACTGATGCTGCAATAAAGACTTTCTGATCTAGTCTTATTTTATGTTTTCAGCTCATCTTCCTGTTCCTGATATTACCAGAGACTGTTCATCATCATCATCTTCATCATCATATTGTTCATTGGTGTGTTCAGTGGTGAATGTGGGTCATGTGACTCTCTCCTGGTACAAAGGAAACTGTTTATTGTCCAGCATCAGTGTGTCTGATCTCAGCATCAGTCTCTCTCTACCTCTGGAGGTGGAATATCAGGATAAAAACACCTACAGCTGTGTGTTCAACAATCCCACCAGCAACCAGACTCAACATCTGGACATCAGCAAACTCTGTCAGCCATGTTCAGGTACTGTTCAGGTTGTACGTGCAGGTACAGCAGCGCTGATATTAGTTGATGTCGGCGCTGATATTAACATTTATTGACTGAGCTGATCTCAGTTTGATGTTTTTATTTCTCAGACTCTGTCCACTGTTGTGGTTTTACTGAAGCTGTGATCCGATTGGTCTTCTCTGCTCTGGTGGGCGTGGCTGCAGCAGCTTTTCTGGTTTATGACATCAGATCCACAAGAGGATGAAGGATCTGAGAAACATTGTAAACATTTTTCTGGCCCCTATTACGACTTCAAAAGTTTGAAGACTTTAACTTAATGGTAGGGGGAAAAATGTAGGGGTCCATGCACTGAAGGTGCTGAAGGTGAATATGTTTGTTTGCCAAAAAGAATCAAACCCAGGTAAAAAAAAAAAAAATATATATATATATATATATATATATATAAAATTTTATTTATATATGCAGTTTTTTGAAAGCATGTATATTTTTTGAATGCAAATCAACATGAAACGAAACTTCGTCATCGCTGTTATTTTACTGAAAAATATAATTTGCATTACAGTACAACTATATAGTCACATCATAGCAACTCTTAGTTAATTACTGCCCAAAAGTGATGAAAAATAAAGAAATTATTAACTACTGATCAACTGCATGATAATATAAACATTACAACAGAAAATTGTATTTATGACAGTAAAATTATTAAGATACTGACATACGGAAATATGATACAATGTTTGTAAAAATAAAGATGTGATATCAAGAGAAGTTGTTCTTAGAAATTACTTCAGATTATCTTGCTAGAGCTGGAGATGACTACTGACTCATAACATTTAATTAATTTTCACACTTCTCATGTTCACACGCCACTTGTCCATTTTCTCTTGCAGTGAAAAAACATTGCGGAGCAAAGAGGACAAGACAGTAGGTTACTTTTATATGAAACAATAGGCCTATCTAAGATTTCAAAGAAAATGATATTTTCATATTTTACAGGATTATCACACTTTGAAGTGATATTTATTTATGTTTTTGACAAACACCAGCACTGATGGCTATTTCGTAGTTAAGCTATTCTGTGTAAAGCTGAAGCCAAACTGTGAATGTCGTATGTGTAGAAACGAAAAAACACTCTTAAACCTCAAGCTATTGACACATCAAAACAAACACATACGCACATTAACCACAGATGTCCAGACACATGCTTATGCACTCTGTTTGTCTATCCAACAGATTAAACCACATCTCTTTGCAGATGAAAAAAAAAAAAAAAAAGTATATATCAGACCACATCAGGTCTTATTTTTGACTTACAAACTGAGCTGCTAGAGCCTCAAACTGCCAGGGGTCTCTAAAGCCCGAGACACGCTGCACAATTTTCGGCTGTCCCAGACAAAAGATTGGCATTGTGAAACAATCCTGGCGATTTCTGTGATCCTGGCTCCTAATCGGTGGTCCTGTGTCGTACAGTGAGAGAGGTTCAAAGACAGCCGTTGTCACGGTCTTGCGACCAAAGATAGCCTGCGATTCAGCATGATCATCACACAGTGTGTTTGCTGTTAAGATCCACGTTTACTGACCAACCAACAAAAATGCAACATGCCACTGCTTACCTCAAGCTCTTATCCTTTTCTTTTGCTGCTTTCACTTTTTTTTAGCATACATAAAAACTGCAATTGCTAAAGTGTGATTTATCAAGCTCTTTTTGTTTACTGTTGATATTTTATTCTTCTATAGCAGGGGTGTCAATCTCAAGCATTTGTGTTTATAAAGCATATACATTTTTTTTTTTTTTTAATGACCAATCGTTTCGCTAGATAAGACCCTTATTCATCGTCTGGTATCATTTATAGCCCTTTGAAGCTGCACTGAAACTGTAATTTGGACCTTCAACCGTTTGGAGTCCGCTGAAGTTCACTATATGGAGAAAAATCCTGGATTATTTTCATCAAAAACCTTAATTTCTTTTCAACTGAGGAAAGAAATACATACACATCTTGGATGACATGGGGGTGAGTAAATTATCAGGACATTTTAATTTGAAAGTGAACTAATCCTTTAACTTTGTTAAAAACTTTGTCACATTTGAGAGGGGCAGAACTATTCCACAAACAATTGTGAGCTGCTAAGAACATGTGTGACAGTAGTGGCTTTTACAAAAAACAAATGCTGTACACAGGCTTGTAGAGGGCATACATTCAACAATTGGGTTGATCACAAGAAACATTTGGCTGCATGAACATACAGCTGTAAACACACTGAATACATTGCTACACATACAGAGTATTATGTGTAATTAACTCAAAATAACAATGCAGGTTGTCTTAGTTCACAACCATATTGGTCAAGTTTTGGGTTGATGAGGTGATGCTGCTTGTCCTTGAACACACCAAGTAAATCCTTCCTCACCCTGAGACACCATTCTCATCCATTTATCATCTCTGAAAATACAGGAGCATCCTGGAATTGTGCTCTCAGGCCTCTATCGCTTTGAAGCTCTATTAACTATTAAGGTGATGGGGTGCACTGTCGACATCGGCGGCCAAAGGGTTGGTAAAGATGGCGAAGGCTGACTGCTGTGTTCTGAAGTCAGAGAAGCACCGATCAAACTCATTAATTAACCGGCTTATTATAGCAGCCAGCCGAGTGCATGAAAAAGCACCAGGAACGGAGGCTGAGATGCTCTGACAAACGGGAAAGTGGGTAAGATTTTCCTGTTCCAGTTGGGACTTCCAAAGGTGAAGTTTATGCTGGAAAGCTACGATCATGTTGGACATCTGCGTGATGATTTGTTTGCGTCCCTGTAGCCTCTGATTCAGTTGGGCGAGATGCTTAATTATGTCACACAACATAGCAAAAGCAAAATCCCACAGCCAGTTTGGATCTAACAGTTCTGGCAAGGGTTTTCCTTTACTTTGCATGAAAAAAGGAATGTCCTTCCTAAGCTCAAAAAATCATTGGAGGACTGCACTTCTGCTCAGCCACCTTACTTCTGTATGTCTCCATGCTTCGAGCCCACCTCCTGCAACAACACCTGAAACTGGCGGTGATTCAGGCCATGCGCCCGAATGAAGTTCACTGTTTTCGTGACCGTGGTTATTATATCATCCATTTCCAGAACCTTTCCACACAGAGCTTCTTGATGGATAATGCAATGGTACATTATTAGAGGTGTGTAGCATTTACTTTTTTTCATTTGGTCCTTCATTAGTGCAACCAAGCCTGTTTTTTCACCACTTACACTTTGAAGCTCGGGCGATTTCTTCGGCCACAATAAAGCTAGCTTTCACTGCTGCATCACTTTGGGCTGTTGCTTTTGTGATCATATCCTGCTGTGATTGCAGTTTGCCTTTTAGTTCTTGTACAATTTGTTTTGTTTTTCTTGGAGGCTAAATTTGGCATACTTAGCTCTGTGTCTGGTGTCAAAATGCTGACGTATATTGCACTCCTTCACCACCAAAACTGCCTCACAGCACAAAAGACATATCGTTTTTTTCTCTTTGAAGCACAAACATGTATTCACTTTCCCATCTTTCATTAAATTGCCTTCCTTCTGCATCAATTTTTCTCTTCTTGGATATTTTGTTGTTATTATTTGGAGATGTTTCTTAATACAGGCTAATGTGAAACACTGCATTCTAGTGGCCGAATGGCGTCACTTCGCAGGCCACAAAATCAACATGCATTGTGGGAGATGTAGTTTATGGTCAATTTACAATATAAAGCAGCATAGACTTTTATTGATTGCACTCGCGGGCCACATAAAATGATGTGGTGGGCCGGATTACACCCGCTGGCCTTGAGTTTGACACGTGTTCTATAGAAACGTGCGTTGTAGCCTACGAGTCAATAGGTGTCGCCTATTACAATGAGTCACCTTTTTGATCAGATATTTTTATTTTTAAAATAGAACACTGATATTGAAAAGTTACACTCTTTTGAACAATTACAGTTATTTTTAATATATTTTCTTATTAACTTATGAGATTAACAATTAACAACAACTAAACAACTGTATTGGTATGCTACATAAATCAACAATAATCATGTTAATAACAAGGTATATCAGTAAATGAACAATTATATCAAACACTTGTAGCTAGCATTTTAACTTAAATGTGACATGTCTGTTGCTATAGGCATCTCTTAGGATGGTGGTTCTTCTTGGCTGGTTAGCTGTGCAGTGTTTCCTCTGGCACTTTTCTCATTCACAATGCAGTGTACATTGCTATTGATTCCACCAGTTCCAGAAAATCCATTCTTTGATGAATCATAGATTAGCAAGTAAATCATCTTCATCTTCACTGTCCAGCTGCTCTGTCAATGAGCTGGCATCAGCAGAAGAGGATGGCATGGCTTTAAAACTGTATGCTGCTGTGGTGCCAAACTGTTGTAGAACGTAATTGGGCAGTTTATGCTGGTAACAAGTATCACAAGCTAGCTTCAGTCCATACCGCACAAGGAGTATGGAGTTAAGAGTGTGAGGTGACAGTCTATTTGTTAACACTGACTTGACCACACTCATTTGGCTGAACAGCCGTTCAACCTCTGCATTTGAGTGTTGTAAGGAGAGGGCAGCCATTGCACCTTAGCACAGTTGTTCAAATGGTTTTGACGCAGAAACGTCTGTGTGGTTATATATACGCACCAAAACTCAATGGTATTTTCAGTTGATTCCCACCTCAACAAATGTATGTTTCTCCACTGGGAAACAATTTTGTCATTTGTCTGGGGCTGGTACCCCAGTAGCTCAGCTACTTTTATAATAGTTTTACAAGATATGGTGTTGGACTGAGATGGCCATCAATGGCATCTTTCAGGACATCAATCTTTGCCATAGGGTTGACTACTCTGCTGCAAACTGATTATAAGAGGTGTACCAGATTGTCCAAAAGCTTGACAGGATCTGTATGTTCACCCTTAAATGACTTCACTACAACTTGTTCTTCGGACAGGATTGATTTTAAGAATGTAAGGTAGACATAGTTGGTCTTGTCCATGTACATGGCATGGAGCACATCTGCCATAGCAATGGTCTTGATCAACTCAAAGTGGAGTTTCAGTTCTTCCCATTGGTCCAATATACAAGTTTCCGCAGACTCAATCGATAGCCAACGTGTGGCACACACTATGGTGATCTGCAGGGGTTTCTGACCACAATTAATGGTTGAATACACTGCTTTGTATGCCTCTCGCTGTTTTGGGGAAATCAAAAACCAGTTGTAGGTTCCCCTGATTAAGTATTCAGCACATCTAGGGATGGTTTCTTTAGATGCTGCACTGACAGTCAGTTGTAAAGAATGGCATACACAGCGAATGAGTACCAAATTGGGCAAGGCAAATTCTTCTTAGCAGTGAACAGTGTTCCACAATGGCCATTGCCATATAGCTTCTACAATTTTGCAGTTATCCACTTTCGTAACTAGCTGTGGTAATGTAGACTGCTTGCGGGGTTATATGGTTTTGATTTATATGCTTTGCTGTAGCGCAATGTTTTTTGATGTCATACATGTTTGCAAGCATATCTGATCTGCAGTATGCACAGTATGCTCGTCAGTCATCCCCAACTACTGGCTTCAGCCACCCTTTAAATTCAGGTAAAGACTCCCACACTTTTCTGTATTTCTGGCTGTACAGTTGTGATTGAGACATGTTACTAGATGTAGTTAAGTAGGGTGACCATACGGGCCATTTTTACGGGAGAGTCACGGAAAGAAAAAGGTAAGCATTTCAAGCTTCTTTATGCGTATTTAAAGCACTTTTGAACGTGTATGATTTATTTTCGTATCTTATTATTTTAACCAGCTCAGCAACGCTAATGCAAAGAGGAACTAAAACGCCATTACATCAAAGTTATCAATGGCAAGTGTTAAATATGTTTTACACCACAGTTTGTCAGTGGGAAGATATTTGTGTGTGTGTGTGTGTGTGTGTGTGTGTGTGTGTGTGTTATTTTCTTTCTCAGTCGTACACAGACAAACAAGTCTGGTGATTTTTGTCTTTTAAACCAGGAGGACAGCTGACAGATCTAACCGACACTCGCGCCACCGAAACTAAAGCAACAGGTAAGACAAACCCACCCATTCACTATATTATAGTAGTTTTAAACTTTGTGTTAAGCGTTATTTATGATCCGTTTCGTCAGTTTCATCTAGCATATAGATGTCATGCTAATTAATTTTACTAATGCAGCAGAAGCCCCGGTTAACAAAGCGGCTGGAGGAGTTACCATTTCAGACTGATATTTGTTCCTCACGTTTTTTATTTTGAAATTCATACTTGCATATGTTTTTGAAATCAATCTTTTCAGAGCAAAGGCATCGTGGAGTGCTGGGATATCAAAGGCAACAAGATGCTGTTGAATTCACATTGATTTAATTGATGAGATTTAGTGTTATGCGAGATGTAAACCATCATTTTCTGAAAGGTTTTTTAAGTATATTTCTTCATTTTTGGATGAATTGCTATTCTTGTAAATGTAGCAGCACAAATGGGTCTTCTGAAGCAGTACAATATTTTAGACTGAGATTTAAATCATTGATCAACTCATGCAAGCACAGCCCAGACAAATACTGCTTCTTTCACACCACATGAAGGACATCATGATATCCAAGGATCAAGGATGTTAGATGTAATGTAGTGTGCCACCATTTTTGATTCAGACTGTATTGGCAGAATGAATAACATATTAAATTTCAGTTTGCCTTTGATTCAGAGTCATTATGCTTCAGAAGAATAGAGTTGGGTCTTGAAAGTTCTAGTTCTAGTAGGCTTTCTTAATATGGATTACAAAAAAGGTCTTGTGTGTTATATTTCCACTTGCACTTATCTTAAAGTTGCTTTGGGTTTGTATAAAGGTGTGTTGATTTATTATTTATATTTATTTGGTTGTTTTATTAATGAAAAACCCAATTCAATTCCAGCTCAAGAAAATTCAGCTGATACACCCTTGAAAGTTCTTCCCAATTAAATCCAGTTGACCGACAGCTCTGGAGGACATGTTGTGAAAATTATTACAAGTTTTTGAAAAATACTACAGGGTTTAAATGGGCACACGCTCTACTGAATAAACACTACTCTGATCCTTCACACCTTTAATTTCAATTATGAAAATTTAAATGTCTTTCCACACAAGGCTTAATTTTATGATTTGTTGTGACATATAATAACACTTTTTTTAATGCATTTAGAAGAAGGAGCATGACCAGGTGCAGAAGGCAGCAGTCCCTATCATTGCTGTTTAGGAGGAAGAGGAAATGTCACGAGGAACCCACTGGATGTTAACAGATGCTGTTCTTGCAGAGTTTCCACACACAGGTACATCTGATGTGTGAGCGGCCATCAGGAGCAAATGTAACAGAGCAATTTTTTATAGAATTGCAATATTTTTTGGACATGTATAATTTAAAATTGTTTTGTATTGTTTTTGTTTTGTTTTATTGTATTTATTTTACATGTTCGAAATAAAGTCTCAACAAAACAAAATTCTAAATCAAATTCAGCAAAAAAGTGAAGTTTTTGTGTTGCTGCTGTTACAAAATATTTTCTGTTTATTTGTTTGTTTCTTTCAGCGTTCTTTTTATTTAAAAACATGGTTGGTGCATTTTATGTTTTGCAATGCTAAAACCATTTGAGGTGTAAATAAACACTGTTTGAATTGTTAATAATGTGGCTCTGTCTGTCACTGAAGTTATGTATTTATTGTAATGACTTTAAAAAGTGGATTCAGCATTGGGGAAAAATAGTATATTTTTATTCAGAAATAATACATTTATAGTATATTGCTTGTGTGTTTCAAAGACACACATAATTAATTTGTAATGTACTCGTAATACAAAAAAGTACACTTTAATATCACTAATCAAGCATGTAAATAGGCATATACTTAAATTGTACTAAGTATACTTGAAGTTGTTCCAATTTAGCATCAAAAAGTACACTAAATACACAAAGTTGTACTTTAGTATAATTTAATTACAACTAAAATACACTTAGTACAATAAATAGTTTATCCAAAATAGCACACTTCAAGTTAACTAATCATTAACACGCCTGAAGTATACTGACAATTAGTCTGGCTGCAAGTATACTTAGTATAATTTTTTTTTTCACTAGGGTTGCTATCGATTAAACTGATTAATGGCGCCATCTGGAGGATTTTTAAAGAACAGCAGCTAAACAGCATCAGCACCGTGAGCTCAACTACTAACATGTGTCTCATGGATGTTCTGTTGCATGTATTTCAGTGCATATGTCTTATATATGTGCATTTACAAACAAGCAGTGATTACAGAATATACCTTCACAGACCTGATGAATATCAGCTCTTCATAAGGGTGGCAAATTAAATTGTGACATTAAAAGCAAAATGTTTTGAAGCATGTAGTTTAATCCTTATTAAGCAAACATAATATTAGCAAAATACACAAGAGGTGCAGAAGGCCTCAGAGTGTTATTTTCCCAATTAAAGCATATTTTCATTTTTTTTTTTTATTACACATTATGCCCAGAGGACATAATAGAGAAAAACATATCTTGAGCCACCACCACAGATCGTATTTTAATCATTAAAAAAAAGAAAAGAAAAGAAAAGAAAAGAAAAGAAAAGAAAAGAAAAGAAAAGAAAAAGAAGTCATCCCTAGCAGCTCTCTGTCTTCGCCTCCAAACTGGATCATAAAAGTTCATTTCTGGAATCTGGTGTATTGAGGCCATCTGGTGGTCAAAACACTGAATAATATTTTCTTTAATGGCATCTATTTTACATATCTTTTTTTTTTTTTTTTTGTCTCAGTTTATGTTGCCGTTTTCATTTTGTTTTAGAATTATATGCAGGAAACAACCCCACAAATACACAAATATAAATATTTGTCACACTGACACATCACTGTAGAATTGAACTGAAAACTGAATATACCCATCGAACTGATAAACCTTTATGAATTAGCCTATATTTGAAAAGGTGTCATAAGAATAAACTATGGATTCAGAATTAGCCTGAATAACAGTTGAATAAAAACACATTTACAGCAATTTACAGCAATTTTATTTAAAAACCACATAAAGGTCTAAATGTACACAATACAAAAGTTCATTATGAGGGAATGAAATGCATGCTTTCACTGATGATGAACACTGACTAAAAGCATCAGCACAGCCATATATCTTAACCCTTCACTTAAATATGAATAATTTAGCAAAAAACAAAAAAAGAACTCATGCATTTTAATAAAATGAATGAGAGACATAAGGTACAAAGGCACTTACTACAACCTTCACCTTCCATTACAAGCTTCTTCTACAAGCATGACTAATACACAATCATAAACCATAAAAAGACTAAAACATGGTAGGCCTACATGTCATTTTCTCGTCTTTAGTCTTGTATTTATTAGAAAGCAGATCAAGTATTTCCTTCCTTGTCCACTCCCACCACATTCCATGTTCTAGTCCTATTCTTTCCATGTCTGTTATCATATCCTTCCTCTCCATTTCATATTTCCTGCAAATATCAAGCACATGTTCTGTGGTCTGTGGTATTTGGCCAATGTCCACACAATCCATTTGGATGTTTCCCTATTAAGTATTGTTTCAAATATTGTTGTTGTTGTTTTGAGCATCATAATACTTTATTCTTTTCCAAAACTTGATTGGCTATTTTATCTATGCTTTCATTTCCTATAATGCCTGTATGTGCTGGGATCTGAATAAATGCAACCTCATTGCCTTGTTTTCTGTTCTTGAGTGGATAATTGTTATTTCATAAAATACCTCCTGATGATTCTTGGCCATATCTTAACTTGAGACTACACAAAACAGAGTGACTACAAAGCAAGACTCTCCATGAGTGATGCAGCTAATTCTAGCTACTTCTTCGATCTGTGAGTCAAAGTGAAACTTCATTGACCTCATACAGAGATGTGGTTTGATCTGTTGGGTGAATAAAAAAACAAAAACAAAAACAGCTTCTGTATTTCTATATTCAAACATGTGGTTTGTGTGAGTGTGATCTGCTGATGGTGTTGTCAGCCTGCTGGTTCAGTGCTCTTTCTTTTGTCTTGTGTGGAAACATGCAGTTATTACAATCACTTTGCCTGCTCCTGCTTAACATGCACACATGACGCCAGTCACGTCACAACTGGGACGCACACAGAGAACTCATAAAGAATTTTTTCTTCACATATATATTAGTTTCAACAGAAAAACATGAGGATTTTGAGTGAATTTACAATAAAATCACAAGATATAATCAACACCTGTTACAATGGCATGTAATGAGAAAACATGTTAGTGAACCTCCTAAAACCCTTTTATACTTTCAAGAGCAAAATATTAAATAAGCAATAAAATATTTGCAATTTATTGTTGCAAAAAATATATAGAACGGAATATTTATAACCAATGCATGCAATGCATTTACAGTGTGTAGTGAGTGGGTGGTGCTCAAATATTATTGGTGGATGAATCACATGCAACACTATATGAGTTCACAATCTGTCCCATACGTGTTCACACACTTTAAGTGCTGTTATCTGAAAATGGTTCACGGGTTTGTTTTGTTCTGCTTGTGTCGTCTGGTTGGTAAGTTATAATCATTTTCATTTCATGACATCACTTCTTGCTTTAGTTTAATTTAATAGATTGTATTTACAGAGATTTAACAGTCATTTTTAATCAGTCAGAGAATTTCCAAAATAAAATTTTACAATAATTCCAAGACAAATTATTGTGAAACATAGGGCTGGTGCAATAACAGCAAATCAGTTTTATTTCAAATAATTCATGACTTTGCCACCTTATAAGCAATGCCATTGAAATGATTACTGATTGATCTGAAGAGGGACTGATGACAGATGCTGCACGTGCTACTGTAATTTGTTGTGTGTATATCTGTGGCTGTTTTACACGTGTAAGCAGAGTGTATGTTTAGAAATCAAGAGCGTTAAAGATTGAACCGGGCTGCAGTTTTATTCTGTGTGGAATATTTAAGTAAAACATCAAATCTGTGTCTCTGTTCATCAGGTGTGTTTGGTGATACGGTTACAGTGGAGTCAGTGTCAGTACTGGAGGGAGATTCAGTCACTCTAGACTCTGGTCTTACTGAAATGATGGATGATGATCTGATTCAGTGGAGGTTTGGAGCTGAAAACACTTTAATAGCTCAAATCAATGTAATGGCCGGCAGCATCACTGTATATGATGATGTTCTTGATGAGAGATTCAGAGACAGACTGAAGCTGGACGATCAAACTGGATCTCTGATCATCACAAACACCACAATTCAACACACTGGACTCTATAAACTACAGAGCAACAGCGTGAGCAAGAGCTTCAGTCTCACGGTCTATAGTGAGTTAAAAAAAATTTCACCTTTTTATTTACCTGTAAATTAAAGGTAATTTATTTTACATTTATTTTGATTATTGAGTAATAAAATAACTCAATTATTTCAATTAAGCATCAGTTTCTTCTTTGTTACTTGTCCATGTGTAATAATCTTTATAAATGTGGAGAGAGAAGTGAAGATCACAATAAACACTTTCTGAGCTAGTCATGTTTGTCTCATGTTTTCAGCTCGTTTGCCTGTTCCTGTCATCAGCAGTAACTCTTCACAATGTTCATCATCATCATCATCATCATCATCACAGCAGAATTGTTCATTGCTGTGTTCAGTGGTGAATGTGAGTCATGTGACTCTCTCCTGGTACAAAGGAAACAGTTTATTGTCCAGCATCAGTGTGTCTGATCTCAGCATCAGTCTCTCTCTACCTCTGGAGGTGGAATATCAGGATAAAAACACCTACAGCTGTGTGCTCAACAATCCCATCAGAAACCAGACTCAACATCTGGACATCAGTCAACTCTGTCAGCCATGTTCAGGTACAGCAGTGCTGATAAAAGCATCTATTACATCTATTCACTGAATTAATTTCTTGATTTTATTGAAACTGGTATCTTAAGATGCCATAAATGAAGAATGAATTGATGAATGAACCTGTGTCATTATTTAGCTCACTCGTGTATTTCTAAACAGGCTATTGTGTAGATATCTTTTCTTCTTTTTTTTTACACTTCAGCAATAAGTTCAATTTTTGAGTTCATCTATAGAGACTAAAGTCGGCTTATTGAAAATGACTATTTATTAAATAATTTATTTATTTACAGACGTCCACACCCATTGTTGTGCTACTGCTGAAGCTGTGATCCGATTGGTGGTCACTGCTCTGATGGGCGTGGCTGCTGCAGCTGCTGCTGTTCTTCTGGTCAATGACATCAGATCTGCTAGAGGTTAAAAGAAAATAGAACAGATATAAAAATAAATATTCTGACATATATTAGAGTTTTAATGGTAAAGATAAAAATTATGTGTGGTCTAATTGTTTTGTGACACACACACACACACACACACACACATATTATTATTATTATTTTAGAAAAGCACTTAAGGTTGCATCTTTAAATTCTGGACAAAATTCTCTTTTTCAAGCAGTTATCACAGCACAGTCTACTGGGGAACAATCATCTGAATCAGTGAGCTGGATTGAATAGCATTGAATGATCTGTCAAGATTTTAGTTTGTTTTCTATCATCCTAAATAATCCCAAAGCATTAGTTTTATTATTTTCACTAATAATACCCATGGTGAGATCTGAGACAATTGTTGAGCATATGACAGTAGCTCTAATAATGAAATTACTTTTCGGAAAACATTTACAATAAAAAGCACCTTTTTACCCAACACTTAACTGATGTCCTAATGGCAGTCACCAGTCTCCATCAAATAAATGTCATTTGGATTATGGGATGAGTTATGGGACCACTATACCATCTTTCTCTTGGAAGACAACAAAGATTTGCAGATGGTAAAGATATGAACAGGACTGATGCATCACAGACACAAAATACTACAAATGTGTTAATGAGTACCAGAGACGAACTGACGACTGAGATTACTGATTGATCATCAGTGGTTTGCTATTGATGTAACTCTAAATGGCGCCATCAGGTGGATTTTTAAAGAACAGCAGCTCAACAGCTAAAACAATTCTTTATTCTTTTCCAAAGCTTGCTTGGCTGTTTTAATCAATGCTTTCATTTCAGATAATGTGCTGGGATCCAAATGAATACTGTGCTGTTATGTAGATGTTTTGTGTATTTGTTTCATAATCAATTCTTTTGTAATTAAATCCATAATTTATTGTAGGCCTAATCCATTTGAGGTGCAATTTAAAAATGTAAATGTGTTGTAATGTGATATAAATTCATTTGGTGTTCTTCAAACACCTCGCCTTGTTTTTTGTTCTTGGGTGGATGATTGTTATTTCATAAAGTAGCTCCTGATGATTCCTGGCTATACCAAATAAGACAGAGGTGTGTCTCAATCAGTTCCCTAGCTCCCGAGCTCGTGAATCAGTTGATGGTGTATGAATTTGGTAAGTTCCCTGACTCACGGCAGGTTGGGAAATCTTGAATTCCAGTGACATGATTACGTACAACATCAACGGACAACATTGTAGAACCTCATCGCTAGAATGAATAATTTGTATTCCAACATGCTTATTTGAAGTGCATTACAAACATATTGAATTGCATTTTAATGTATTTCTAAAAAGTATACTAGAAATACTTTGGTAATAAACATATTCTTAGTTACACTTTTAAGGAATATATTAAACTTAAGCATACTTTCAGTGATATTTAGTGTATTTACAGAAAACACATTTATGTTATTCTTAAAGTATATTTTATGTGTACTTTGTGTAAGAACATAACTAAATGATTACACTTTTAGTGGGTTTTTTATGTACTTTATAACCATGTGTAGGCATTCTGGAATATATTTTAAATAGTTATGTATTTATAATTTTAATATTTGGAAATGTATGATATTTTGAAAAACATTTTTAACATTTACAATGTACAAACCTTTGTAAACTATTATTAACCATTGCAATATTTAAAATATGTTGTTCAGTTTTACTTTAAAGGTTATACTTTGGTTGATTAGTCTGTTGGCCATTACATGATACATTAATAAGCATGGCACAACAAAAGCTCATTTTAGAGGCTCAAAATAGCAGAAATATGTGTTAGTTCGTTTGAAATAATGAAGTAGCTTCTCACTGATGTTTTTGGGATGCTTTCAGACTGCTGTGCTCTTTCTTTCTTCATCTGTAAGAAAACTACAAATCACACAAGGCAAAGAGAGTAATAGCAGCGTTACAGATATAGACTTCCCTGTAATTGCAAAAGTGTCCAGTTAATAAAGAGATGTGGCCTACAGTAAAGTGTAACACTGTAACACTATTATAATATAAAGAATTTTTTTTTTATTCAGTACTATATTAATATATTGCTCGTTCCTCTCTTTAAAAAGTAAACTCGTTCTGTGAGTTAGTGGAGAACAGCAGTAATTTGGCTACTTTAGTAACATTAGTTAAGTTGATGAAAGCTCACCTGTTGTTACGACGGCAATCACAGGAAAAGACTCCAGTACTCCTCCGATGCAGACGACAAGACCACAAACTTGAAAATAAAATACAAAAGATGTACTTTACAGTGGTAGTTCTTAACTCAGTTTTCCTCAGTATGTTAGCTCGCGGTTTTATTTTACGTCTCTCACTGAATTTAGGGACCGTCTCTAAAGTTACATACAACATTGGTACACACGTTTCTAACTTAAATAGCATTTGAAGAGAATTGCACTTGCGATAAAGAGGCAGTGTACAAAAGATATTATGCTTCGTTAACTTCGGCTAACTGACATTATTAACTTACCAGTTGATGTTATCATCGATGGCATTCACAAGAAGAGGCTCCAAAATACACCTCCGACGTTGCAGACGACATTTAGACTAGAAACTTGAAAAGAACAAACAAAAGAAGTACTTGAAAATACTGTTTAAAATCTCCACTGAAACTGTGTTGTTGCCTATGCACTTTACCTCAGTAACTTTATTTCACGTTAACGTTAGTTCGTTGTGTAATGACTCACCAGATTAACTAACTTGCATTAAAGGGCAACAGAACCTATAGTTTCTCGGTTTAACTAAGGTTTATTTCGACTAATGTAGGTGACCTTAATTTACTCACCAGTTGTGTTATCACCGTTATTATGGCAGCGTTAATCCGGCCGTCAGTCAGAAAAAAAAGGCCCAAACTCCCGACATGAAAAACGACACGATGAATAATGTTAGTTTGCTGTTAACAAGTTAAAACATCTTAAAATATCTCAGTTTTGCATAAAACAGAAATAATATACTAACCTTTTTGTCCAGTTAACAGTGCAACCTTTCTTTTGTCCTTTTACCGCTGCTTCCACCAAAGAGTAAATAAAAGAAATCTCCCTTGCCATTGCTCAGTTTTTCACGGGCAAGTTCACTACTGTAAATTTACAGTAGTTTACTGTAAACTATATATAATTTCCCACAATCCTTTGCAGTTTACAGTAAAATACTGTATATACATTTTACAGTATCTTACTGTACATATTACAGTAAAATACTGTTCAAATTACAGAAATCGGTTACAGTGTGGGTTATATTTTAGATTTTCCAACATACTGGTTTGTTTTGATTATGCTTTCATTGCAAAGATTTAAAATAACAAAAAAAACAAAACAAAAAAACAGCGGGGTCATGAGGTGGAGACTGATCAGTGAAACATGGTTTTAATGACTTTTGCTTTCAGTTAGCAAGTACTATCAGATTGCCACCTATGTCACTTGGAGTGATTGCCATCCATTTTACATCCTTGCAACTGATATAAGAGAAAAGCTATTGTCAATTTTCAAATGCAGGAAACTATGGCGGAACCATACAGCAAACGTTACATCTTTATGAGCCTAAAATGTGTTATTTGCCTGTTTTTTTTTTTTTTTTAATTATATTTTTTGCAACTTGATGCAAAGGTGATATAATACAAAGTATAGTGTTATAAATGTGTATACATTAAAAAATTAAGTATATATATATATATATATATATATATATATATATATATAAATAAATAAAAACGTTTGAGGAATTATGATGCTGATGATCACTGAAATGCATCATCACTGTCTTGTGGAAAGGGTCCATTAGGGGCTGGTGTGTAGGAGCCATTTTTTGGTTGTTGTAATTCTCTTTCAAACCACCAGAGAGTGCATAATGTATTTATGCTCTCAAGTCAACCCAAAGGCGTGTGAGGAACAAGGTCAAACAAACTGTTTTGGTCTGTGATGGACTTGAATGAACTGTTCTTTATTTATTTTTTTTTTCTTCTTTATTTTATTTTTTTTTTATCAAAAGAAATGGACAATAAATGGATTGGAAGATTATTTTCAAAGTTACAGACAGTGCATGTTATTATAGATCTGTAATAACATTCATTTGTTAATATGAAACAAATGCATAAAAAACAAAGATTTAACAATGCTCAAATACCCTTTAAATACAATTAAAGTATAAACTAGCAGAGAAATTTAACTTGAAAAGTTGAACAGAATATTTGTGTACACAGAATAAGTAAGAGAGACAAAGTACACAGTCACTTTGTCTGTTTTCAGAGACAGCTGGTTAAAATATTTGTAACAGGTTAAAATCCTTTATCATAATTATTTTCCCATGATTTCATTTAATGGGAAAAATTTGCGATACCTTTTACAATCCTCTCAAGTCATTTGATCTTTGTCTTCCTCTTTCTGTAAGAAAATGACAAATCACAGAAGGTAAACAGAGAAAGGAACAGCGCTTTCCAGTTACAGAAACTTACCACATCTGTCGTTTATCAATGAATTAGAATCTGTTTGAAATGTTTATTTCCCATCAGGATGGTTTTGTCAGTGCAGGTGAAATCGACACAAATCTGAATGTGATGCAGTTTTATTGTTAATACAAAGACACAATACACTAGTACAGTATCTCACCTCACTGTAAGTCTTTCTCAGAGGCTCTTGGTTGTTTTCCTCCATGTCTCCTTTGAAAAACAAACACACACAGTTACACACTAATTTTTCACAATGACGATTATGTTTTCCTCTCACTTCAGTATCTGTAGGTGATACTTGCTTTTTCTGGAGCTTCTGTGGCGATAGTACATCATACCAGCTGCAGCAGCCAGAGCAGCAACAATACCAGCAACAGTACCAGCAACAGCAACAACAACTGGAGATGCACCTGGATCTGTATCAGCTAAAGATAGAGAGTCATTAGTGTGAGTGAATATATCAGACTGACATCTAACAAACACTGAGATATCAGAAGGTCTGAGTAAAATACAAATCTGATTTAGTGTAGAACAGAACACTGTTTCATACAGCGATGTCAAAAGTACCAATGCTCATCAAAATAATAAAATAAAATGATGGAAACAATATCATCTTTCTTCATATTCCACTGCACGGGTATTTTCACATGGCCAAATGATATGTGTCATAAATTATACTCACCACTGACAGTAACAACAAATCTCTTTACGTTGTTGGTGCTCCGGCGTTGACGCCTGCTTCCACTGTGGGTCTTTAGCTGATAATCTCCAGAGTCTGTGGTTCTGGTGTTTGTGATGGTCAGAGATCCAGTCTGATCCAGCTTCAGTCTGTTTCTGAACCTCTCTTTACAGTGAACATCTTCACAGATTTTACTCTGATCTCCAGTGATTTCAGCGATGCGAGTGTCATTAAAATACCACATCTTTGAATCATTTGTGTTTTTTATTTCCCCAGGATCTAAAGTAACAGATTCTCCCTCTTTCACTGACCTTTTCTCTATTTTGTCTCGTTCATCAGCAGAAACACCTGAAACACAAATATTTTAGGATCTTTTATGGGGAAGAAATGCCAGAACATGAAAAACTGTGAAATAAATAAATAAATAAATAAATATATATACATACAGTCAGGTCCATAAATATTGGGACATCGACACAATTCTAACATTTTTGGCTCTATACACCACCACAATGGATTTCAAATTAAACGAACAAGATGTGCTTTAACTGCAGACTGTCAGGTTTAATTTGAGGGTATTTACATCCAAATCAGGTGAACGGTGTAGGAATTACAACAGTTTGCATATGTGCCTCCCACTTGTTAAGGGACCAAAAGTAATGGGACAATTGGCTTCTCAGCTGTTCCATGGCCAGGTGTGTGTTATTCCCTCATTATCCCAATTACAATGAGCAGATAAAAGGTCCAGAGTTCATTTCAAGTGTGCTATTTGCATTTGGAATCTGTTGCTGTCAAACTGTCAAGATGAGGATCTAAAGAGAATACTACTATCAAGAAGAAGTGCCATCACAGGCTGAAAACAAAACAAACCACATGCCTGAGAGGGGTGGTAAGCCAGGCGTAATAGCCAAAACAACTGCTTAGAATAGTCCAAAGAGTGAAACTACTGAGCTTCTTCCAGCAAATACCAAAATACTGAAGTACTACTGAAAATAACCAGGTGTGGATGTCGAAGAATTTCTTCCAAGTAGAAAACACCTTCACAACAGTTGGCCAGATCAGGAACACTCTCCAGGAGGTGGGTGTATGTGTGTCAAAGTCAACAATCAAGAGAAGACTTCACCAGAGGAATACAGAGGGTTCACCACAAGATGTAAACCATTGGTGAGCCTCAAAAACAGGAAGGCCAGAAGCATATCTAAAAAAGCCTTCACAGTTCTGGAACAACATCCTATGGACAGATGAGACCAAGATCAACTTGTACCAGAGTGATGGGAAGAGAAGAGTATGGAGAAGGAAAGGAACTGCTCATGATCCTAAGCATACCACCTCATCAGTGAATGTGTCATGGCGTGGGCATGTATGGCTGCCAGTGGAACTGGTTCTCTTGTATTTATTGATGATGTGACTGTTGACAAAAGCAGCAGGATGAATTCTGGAAGTGTTTCGGGCAATATTATCTGCTCATATTCAGCCAAATGCTTCAGAACTCATTGGACGGCGCTTCACAGTGCAGATGGACAATGACCCAAAGCATACTGCAAAAGCAACCAAAGAGTTTTTGAAGGGAAAGAAGTGGACTGTTATGCAATGGCCAAGTCAATCACCTGACCTGAATCCGATTGAGCATGCATTTCACTTGCTGAAGACAAAACTGAAGGGAAAATGCCCCAAGAACAAGCAGGAACTGAAGACGGTTGCAGTAGAGGCTCAGAGCATCACCAGGGGGATGAAACTCAGCGTCTGGTGATGTCTATGCGTTCCAGACTTCAGGCTGTAATTGACTGCAAAGGATTTGGCAAACCATATTAGAAAAAGTGAAAGTTTGATTTATGATTATTATTCTGTCCCATTACTTTTGGTCCCTTAACAAGTGGGGAGTGCATATGCAAACTGTTAAATTCCTACACCGTTCACCTGATTTGGATGTAAATACCCTCAAATTAAAGCTGACAGTCTGCAGTTAAAGCACATCTTGTTCGTTTCATTTGAAATCCATTGTGGTGGTGTATAGAGCCAAAAATGTTAGAATTGTGTCGATGTCCCAATATTTATGGACCTGACTGTATATATATATATATATATATATATATATATATATATGACATGTTCTTTCATGACTATCAGTCTGTAAAGCAACATATTTTTTAGGAGTCCAAGCACAGAATAATAAACAAATGCACTTTTTTTATTTTTTTTTTTTATTATGTGACCAGAGAAATCATTTGGTCATATTTAATTATCTTTCTGCAACAAGACTATTCTACCACTTTGATCTTTATTAAAAAGTTACTTTTTCAAATCTGTCCCAGGACATTTATCCAACTAGCATGGAATTTGTCATTTACCATCTAGGCATTGTTCTGGGAAAAAGTGGTTAATAGAAATTAAGCAATAACGACCTTAATTTGCTTGCCTTGAAAATAACACATCTGGAACTGTGCTATTACGGTAGGATGTCCCTTAGGGGTCAGTATTAGGTCCCGCTCTGCTTAGTATGTATATGCTGCCTCTTTGGGAGATTACTCAGAAATTTACTCAGGGTTATCACTGCTATGCTAATGTTGTGTAAAGTCTGTCCTCGACTCTCACTGCTTGTTTGTTGGAAGTAAGGGCTAGGATGAAATATAATTTTCTCAAATTAAACTGAAATTTTGTTAATTGGCACTCCGACTGCCGCTACCAAATGAAAAATCTTTAAACTCACTGTAGATGATACAGTGCATTGCAGGTGAGGAGTTCGTCAGTGATTTTTGACACAGAAAAAAATATTAATAATTAAAAATATTAATAAAGTTGCCTTTTTTCATCTCATTTATTGCCTGTACTAGACCCTTCCTTTCTACGCTGAGACGGGAAGTTTTATTAATCTTTTAGTCCTTTATACATTAGGCTTGATTAATTCCCTTTTTTAACTGCAATATATACAGCATTCAGACATCTGTGTCTTAACGTTCACATCTTCACATCACTACATTGCCCTTTTTCAATATTAATAAATAATCTTTTTAGTAAGTTCCCAAAGAAAATAAGTTCATAGTACCTAAGGTCTGAATGGGGATTTAACTTCATTTTAATTTGGGTGAACTTTCATATGTAGTTGGCTGTAGCAAATTTGCTTAAAAGGGAATTGTATATAAATAATTACAATTAATTATGATTAATTACAATTATTTATATCGGCTGACAGTAATAACTGTCACAGAATTAAATTGCCATCAACTAATCTGTTCGTCCAGCGAACATTCAGTTTAAGTTCATATTTCATCCTAAGAAAGGATATTTTCTTGGCCACAGAAAATACCTTTTCTAAGTATTAATGCATTAGAGCATGTAGCAAGGATCGGAATCGTAAAGGGACATTAATATGCAAAGCAGAATCAGAAACTCATGTAATTTGTGCACACAACTTTTATTAACTAAACACTAACGCAGACTAGTCTAACAAACAAACAAACAAACAAATTAACAAACAAACATACAATCACTCATACATGGGGAAAGGGCTAATGAGAGTTGATGGATGAGACCATCAGGAAAGCCATAGAATGCAGTTATGGAGAAAGTCATCCACCTGAGTAAAATCATCAGCGCCGTTTATAACGGGGTCTATAACTTGTACTAATAACCTCTGTTTCGTGTAGTTAAATGTTATACTTGCACTGCCTTTGGTCAGGTCGAGTGTCCGGAATGCAGTCTCAGATGAAAGTCTTAATGGTTTTACGGTTTTGGACTCCCGATCACGTTCTTCCAGGTTGAAGAGTGATGAATTCCAAAGATGTTCTGAGGTAGAAATGTTCTTTCCAGGTAGAAAGTGGAAAAAAGAAAGAGATCTGCTGAGGTCCAAGGAGCTTTGGTTGAATGGAAAGACAAGGCCACAAGGCCTGGCGCAAAACTTAAAAAGGTGCAGAAGAGTTCTAGCTCACATCCTCATTTTCTCAGAATCTAATAGGACCACAGACTGCCGGGGCATGACTTACGTGAGAGATTTATCTGCTTTGGAGGTCACACCTCTGTGACGTCAAAGAGCCAATGAGAATCCTGAACTGATGGAGGGAAAGTTTTTATGACTCTTTGTCTCTGAGCATGGTAATTTGCATGGGGTTAATGCACAAACTGCTTCAGATTCTTAGGACACTAATATGTTGCATAGGTATCAACATAAAATATACACTCTCAATTAAATCGTCCGAAGACGAATTAATCGAGACTAAACATGATACAACTAAAGTGATAAACTAGTGATCTATTATAAGCATGTCACGTCCTGCTGGTGTGCCCTGATCGGCCACCAGTTGTCACTGTGTTTGAGCACATGGCTTGTTGTTGTGGTTTGTGCCATGTGCTCTCCTGTCTTGTCTGACCCCGCCCTCTTGTTATCTCATTAGTGTTTGAGTTACTTCACCTGTGTTTGTGTCGTTACCCTGTTAATTTGCTCCCTTTATAAGGTCCTTGTGTTTGCAGTCCCGTTGCTGTTTCGTCGTGTTGTCAGTGGTGTACGTCGTGTCTGTGTTCCCTGCCTGCCTGCCTGGTTTTTCCCCTCGAGGGAGTTTATGTTCTGTTTTTGTTCCTTTTTGTTATCGTTAAAACCCATCATTCTCCAGCATTTGAGTCCTCGCTTTATCTCTCACCGTGACAAAGCATGCATAACAGGATACAATACACAAGAACATATACAAGAAGAATAATAACATACACAATGACCTGAAGGATATGTATGTTCATTCAAAGAATGGTTTTCTATGAATTAAAAGGGAGGAAAATTCTCTTTTATGGGCCTGTAGTGGCTTTCAGGAGAGCCTGTACTTTGCATCTCACATACTTTTGAGCAATAAAACAGTCTTATCAGATGGTTTCCCTGGTAACTGAGCCTTTTAGGGTGCTCTTCCAGGAGAAGGGTCCAAAGACCCTCACAATTTGTGTGTGGAATGAGAGGGTTTCCTGAATTATTCATTAAATGTAATGACTAAATGTGTGTCTGATTCGTCCATACGCTACATGGCATGAACACTACTGAACTCGAGAAAACTAAAATAAATAAATAAATGCTTTGCAGACAGTTGTTATTTATACTTTGTTTTTAATTAACTGTTTATTTATTATATTTTTATTTTTTTTTTACACTGAACTGGCTCACAGTTCAGTTACATATTGATTTAAAAATTCTTATTTTCACTTCAGCAGTACATAGGTTTGCTCCAGTTTAGGTTTGTGATCTGGTTACACTATCTGTACCTCCTTGTCCTCATCGCTGGTTCCCTTTCTTTTCATCAGCCTCACTGTAAACTCAAAAACATGGGAGGGAGGGATTTTTATATGCATTGCTCCAAAGTAACAGAACTCATTACCTTCTTCCATTAACAACGTTTCCTTACTTGACTGTTTGAAGAAACAGTTGCTCAAAACAAATTGTTTTATTAAAGATTTTCAGTAATCAATAAGAATTATCACGCATCATATACTATTTTGCTTGTTTTTTGTAATGTAGGAATGGTACATTACTAATAAGATGTATTATTTTGTTATAAGCTGGCCTTATTATATTACTTAATACATATTGTTATTATTATTATTATTATTATTACTAATTAGCTTAGGGGAGAGCGGGGCACAACTTTTTGACATTCTCAGTTTGTGTAAATCCACATTGGGTTCAAAGTATAATTTTTCCACATAATCTTTTTTTCTACATTAATTTCAGACTTGTCTAGTACAAATGTTTTTTTTTTTCATAATTACAGTGTTTCCTTTTTTTCTTTATTTACCCCAAAAGAATGGAAGTGAAATGTGACAACATGCCCTGTAGTACACTGTAACATCTGAGGGCCACGTTGCAACATGACCCTATGACAGATTAAAATATAATCTAATCTAATGAAAAAAAAAAAATTATATATATATATATATATATATATATACACACACACAAACACACACACACACATATACAAGTCAAATTGAAATATTTTGTCTGTAAAATAAAATTATTTACTTTTTCAAATAAATAATACCATTTTAATTTATTTAGGAAATATTGGAGTTGAGAGTAATACACAATACTATTGATTTAAAAACTGTTAAAAATATCGGACAGCCAATGTATAGACAATTTAGATTTCATTTATACGGTTCTGAGGCAGGTAAAGACTTGTCACTGCTAAAAGAAAAAAAAAGGATGTAAACATATAACCTGCATTTAAGCATTAATTAAATGTCTCACCGGTGACAATAATATTGAAGATCTTTGGACTGCTGCTGCCGCCAATCAGTAGTTTATAATCTCCAGAGTCTGTGGTTGTGGTGTTCATGATGGTCAGAGATCCAGTCTGATGATCCAGCTTCAGTCTGTCTCTGAATCTCTCATCACACTGAACATCTGTGCAGATCTTCTGAACTCCATTGATGTAAGCAATGCGAATGGCATTAAAATACCACGTCATTCTGTCTTGTTGGTTAATGTTAACATCAGTGGGTAGAGTGACTGAATTTCCCTCAATCACTGACACTGACACTCCATCTGAACCAGCACCAGACACACCTGAAGAAGAAATTAACCATTATATATATATATATATATATATATATATATATATATATATATACATACACACACACACACACACACACATATATATAATTCCTTTTTTCCAGACAGATCATAAAGATTTCAGATTTAAAACAAACAAACAAAAAAAAATGCCCAGAAGAACAAAGTAGTCTAATGCATAATATGCAATCAAACATTGATTTACACATTCACCCATCAGACAAACATACGCAACATGTGCCTCATGAATGATCTTGTGCACCTTAATTAACATAATTTAACCCACATCCTAATGCATGTATTACCCTTTACAATATATTTGCGCATTCTATGCATTTTCATTAGCTCATAATAAATACCTATTGTGAATATTATGGCACAAAGGGCGAGAGTAAAATTCACATTTTATTTTTTTCTCTAATCCACTAGATGCAACACAGTTTTAATAAAGCACTTCCCTAAACATTCATGTTTTACTATGCTCCATGTAAATAAAATTTTTATGCATTTTGGCAGATGCTTAAGGTGACTTGCACTGGATTCTTGATTCGTGATCAGTTCATTTACTAACAAACAAACAAACAAATAAATGAATGAATACACAAACACATATACATATATATATATATATATATATATATATACAGTACAGACCAAAAGTTTGGACACACCTTCTCATTCAAAGAGTTTTCTTTATTTTCATGACTATGAAAATTGTAGATTCACACTGAAGGCATCAAAACTATGAATTAACACATGTGGAATTATATACATAACAAAAAAGTGTGAAACAACTGAAAATATGTCATATTCTAGGTTCTTCAAAGTAGCCACCTTTTGCTTTGATTACTGCTTTGCACACTCTTGGCATTCTCTTGATGAGCTTCAAGAGGTAGTCACCTGAAATGGTCTTCCAACAGTCTTGAAGGAGTTCCCAGAGATGCTTAGCACTTGTTGGCCCTTTTGCCTTCACTCTGCGGGTCAGCTCACCCCAAACCATCTCGGTGGGTTCAGGTCCGGTGACTGTGGAGGCCAGGTCATCAGCGCAGCACCCATCACTCTCCTTCTTGGTCAAATAGCCCTTACACAGCCTGGAGGTGTTTGGGGGTCCGTGTCCTGTTGAAAAATAAATGATGGTCCAACTAAATGCAAACCGGATGGAATAGCATGCCGCTGCAAGATGCTGTGGTAGCCATGCTGGTTCAGTATGCCTTCAATTTTGAATAAATCCCCAACAAAGCACCCCCACACCATCACACCTCCTCCTCCATGCTTCACGGTGGGAACCAGGCATGTAAGTCCATCCGTTCACCTTTTCTGCGTCGCACAAGACACGGTGGTTGGAACCAAAGATCTCAGAATTTGGACTCATCAGACCCAAAGCACAGATTTCCACTGGTCTGTGTCCGTTCCTTGTGTTCTTTAGCCCAAACAAGTCTCTTCTGCTTGTTTGCCTCTCTTTAGCAGTGGTTTCTAGCAGATATTCTACCATGAGAGAGCCTGAGATTCCACACAGTCTCCACTCTTAACAGTTGTTCTAGAGATGTGTCTGCTGCTAGAACTCTGTGTGGCATTGACCTGGTCTGTAATCTGAGCTGCTGTTAACCTGCGATTTCTGAGGCTGGTGACTCGGATGAACTTATCCTCCGCAGCAGAGGTGACTCTTGGTCTTCCACTGGGGCGGTCCGCATGTGAGCCAGTTTCTTTGTAGCGCTTGATGGTTTTGTGACTGCACACTTGGGGACACTTTCAAAGTTTTCCCAATTTTTCAGACTGACTGACCTTCATTTCTTAAAGTAATGATGGCCACTCGTTTTTCTTTACTTAGCTGCTTTTTTCTTACCATAATACAAATTCTAACAGTCTATTCAGTAGGTCTATCAGCTGTGTATCCACCTGACTTCTGCACAACACAACTGATGGTCCCAACCCCATTTATAAGGCAAGAAATCCCACTTATTAAACCTGACAGGGCACACCTGTGAAGTGAAAACCGCTAATTTGACTACCTCTTGAAGCTCTTCAAGAGAATGCCAAGTGTGCAAAGCAGTAATCAAAGCAAAGGTGGCTACTTTGAAGAACCTAGAATATGACATATTTTCAGTTGTTTCACACTTTTTTGTTATGTATATAATTCCACATGTGTTAATTCATAGTTTTGATGCCTTCAGTGTGAATCTACAATTTTCATAGTCATGAAAATAAAGAAAACTCTTTGAATGAGAAGGTGTGTCCAAACTTTTGGTCTGTACTGTATATGTATGTGTGTATGTGTGTGTGTGTGTATGTATATTAAGTTTTTGTACTAACTCACTTGGTCTAAAAATTCACAGTACTCCTTTATATCGTTCAATAATATATATATATATATATATATATATATATATATATGCCTTCATTTAGCCTTTCACGACCTGAAACGGCTCGTTTGCGTCCCGCATCTTCAGAAACTTGAAGAAAACTACGAAAACTATACATAATCACCAACACATTTTCACTTCAATTCATCCTTGACTTAAAACAGCTAAATTAAATAATAGTCATAATAATAATAACAACAACAATTTCTGTCGAATGTAAAGTGATTAGATCTGGCGCAAAATGAAACTGCGTCAACAACATTCGTCGTTCCTATTTATTTCGACCTAAATATGTACTATAACTAATAAATGTTTTACCGTGCACGAGCACAACACACAATGCGAGCTTAATAAAGGTCATAAAATGAATTTCCGTCGAATATAAAACAACTAAACTGGCACGAAATGAAACTGCGTCACATTCTTCGTTCGTTTTTCGCCCGGAAGAAAGACATGGTATAACTTTCTTGGTAGGCTAAGATAAATTTCTTACCTTGGTCGAGTAAAAATGAACATGCTGAAGTCAAAATTAAGAGAACCTTCATTTTCATCACTTTTCACCAGAAAAACAAAAGCAGAGACTGTGAAATACAAGATGTCTCGCCCTTCCGCATGGATTCAAATGGCGACTAATGAAACTGAAACTAAGCATGGTCCTCACTGCTAGTACGTATAGCCTATAGCTAGCGCGATGACGAAGTTACGTTTCGTGTCTAATTTCATTCAGAAAACATGCATGCTTTCAAAAAACTGCATACAGAAATAAGTAAATAAATACATAAATAATATCTATCTATCTGTCTATCTGTCTGTCTATCCAGGGTTTGATTCTTTTTGGCAATCAAAAAGATTCACCTTCGGCACCTTCAGTGGCACCCTACATTTCCCCCCGTACCATTAACTTAAAGTCTTCAAACTGTTGCAGTCTTAATAGGGGCCAGAAAAACGTTTATATAGTATAAAACTATTATACATTAACAAAACCATGTTATTCATTATATTTTATATGCACACCGTTTAGCGAGTGTGTGTGTGAGTGAACTAAAGGAGGATCTAACTCTGGGGGAGGATTCAGACATTAGATTAACAATGTTTTTTGGGTGGACAGTATTACTACTTCAGACACTTAAAGAAAATGATTCACAAATTTGTTTTGTTCTGTTTGTGCTTCTGGCGTCTGATTGGTAAGTTATGAAAGCATTTTACAGCTTCATTCTGCTTTAGAGCAATAAGCTAATGCTACTGTTCAAATTAAAGTATTTTCATCCATTTAGGATTTAGGTATATATTTGTGTTTTCGATTTGGGTGCACCAGAAATCATGGGAAATATACAGAATTTTTAACATATAATATTTAATTGAAAAGTAATGGAAATTTTAAAATTAAGTAAAGGCACAGAAATCACTTTAAAACATCAGATTTTTTTTATTTTTATTTTTTTGGGGGGGGGGGGGGTATATATAAATATTTGCCTAATAATTGTAGTAATAATGAACAACTGTAAAAGTTAACTCATTGGTCAAAAAGCAGTAAACTATGAGTGAGATACTGTGAGATGGATTTCTCATGTGTATATATATATATATATATATATATATATATATATATCATTCAGAAAAGAAATGTATTGAATGTGAGAAGCTTTAGTAAACTTGTACTTTCATGCTTGAACTTGTGTAACTTCACTCTTGTATTTTACTCAACAGATAAAACACCATAATGAAATTAGTGGCTGTCTCTTCTGCTGTTCCTTAATACACATTTCACAAACTAAACATCAGGAAGCTTAATCGGTGTCAAATCTGTTTGTTCATCAGGTGTGTTTGGTGAGACAGTGTCAGTGATGGAGGGAGATTCTGTCACTTTAAACACTGATGTTACTGAAATACATGAAGACGATGAGATACAGTGGAACTTTGAAGCTGAAAAATCTCTATTAGCTGAAATCAATAGAGCTGCTGGAGTCTTCAACACACATCATGGTCCTGATGGGAGATTCAGAGACAGACTGAAGCTGGATCATCAAACTGGATCTCTGACCATCACAAACATCACAACTCAACATACTGGACTCTATAAACTAGAGATACGTGCAGCAATACTGTCATCACAAACATTCAATGTTTCTGTCTATGGTGAGCAGAGATCATTTTTATGTCCTTATACATTCTTTTGTATTTTTTACATACTGAATTTTTAAATCATAAGATGACACACACACACACACACACACACTGTGAAAACAAAACCTTTTTTAAACACATCAAATGAAAAATAGGACTATTGATTAGATTTATCCAGACTTGTTCTTTACGTTTCCAGCTCGTCTGCCTGTTCCTGTCATCAGCAGTAACTCTTCACAATGTTCATCATCACAGCAGAATTGTTCATTGTTGTGTTCAGTGGTGAATGTGAGTCATGTGACTCTCTCCTGGTACAAAGGAAACAGTTTATTGTCCAGCATCAGTGTGTCTGATCTCAGCATCAGTCTCTCTCTACCTCTGGAGGTGGAATATCAGGATAAAAACACCTACAGCTGTGTGCTCAACAATCCCATCAGAAACCAGACTCAACATCTGGACATCAGCAAACTCTGTCACACATGTTCAGGTACAGCAGCGCTGATATTAGTGAGCTAATCTCTACCTTTTGTTGTACATCAGACTGAAACATTCACTTCTTTGTCATTACAGCACCAGATGGACAGTCTACTTCACATCCAGACTCCCTGATAGTGTTGATCTCTGCTGCTGTTGGATCTCTGTTGCTTGTAGCTGCAGTCGGGATCTTCTGCATCTGCAGGAAACACAGAAAAACTGACCAAGAAGGCAAGTGGTACAAACAAGAGTTATTACAAATAACCCTTTTTGAAGAAAAAGAAGATGCCAGAATGTGTGTAATTACTGGGTTTGGCAATGATCTATATTAATGGCACCAATCAGCACTCTTTACTCATCTCACTCACACAAAACACAATTCAAAACTGCATGAAAACACACCGGATATAAACACAGAAATGCAAATCGAAATTATTTCAATAAGTTAGCCTACTCAACACTTTATGACCATACATGTGTAAAGATCCAGCTCTCTGCTGGTGTTCAAATGAACATTTCTACGTTGATGTTTCACTTGAGCTTCAATGATATTACATTTCACTATACAAAAAAACAGCTACTTAACTTTTATTAAAAGTTCCTCTGAGTTTGATTTATAAATTATCTGCAAAAAATGTTTTTCTTTCTTTTTAATGATAAAGTCACAGGACTTGTTTGTATCAGTGAGCTATAAATGTCTACATGAATTTGTTAATATCACTAAAAACAAGTGAGCATTAAACATATTTCTGTGCATTAACACTTTAACAGTTTTGAACCAGAATGTCATCTTTGAAATTTGTGTAGTGTAGAACTGCAGTGTAATTCATGTACAACACAAACACACAAAAAATAATTAATAATGGTTTAATTAACTAAAATATTTAACAATTAACTTTTTGACTATGGCTGATTACTAAATGATTTATTTATATAAAATATGGTCAATATTATGATCAAAATTGTTTAAAGTTTGAGTGAAACATAAGTTGCAATATTCTATTATTTTCCTTTTGTGATGTATGACAACAGCTTCTGGAACAAAAACAAATCCAGGTCGCTAATAACATGTTGTACTTAAACTACTTAAGATCTAGATAAAATTGATTTTTGGGATATTAATTCTTGTGTCATTTTTGTTTAAACAGCTGAGACGCATGCAGAAGAGATCACTTATGCTGAACCAGCATTCTACAAAAGAAAGGCTCAGAAACCAGTAAGATAATTTATTGCTAATTTATGTTGTGCATCTTTGCATGATTTTAGCAGTCAGATTTATAGTTGTGTGCTTGTACGTGACAGATCATTTAACACACACACACACACACCACCATAGGAGATATTTATAAATATTATAGGACCATTATTCAAGAAACACTGACTCATATCCCATAATATTCAAGACACTCTTTGCACCATGACAACTAAAGAATAACAGAACAACAGGTCCATTTAAAGAACATTAGTTCATATTTCCATAGTGCTCAAGATCAACCACTGATGCATTATTTCCTGTGTCAGCTGACGACACCACTGTCCAACATTTTTAATAAACAACTTCATTTGCATTATGTCCATATAGTTTATTTAAAATATTTGTAAAGCAACTGAGAAAAACTGTGGGAAAAAAGCAGGATCTCTAAACTTCATCAACACAAATCAAAAGTCCACCCAGCTTTATAGCAAGGCTGGATTTACTCAAAAACACAAATAAGATCATATTTATATTATTTGAACTTACGCCATTATATTAAGTATTTGGTTCCTGGCCATCTCTAAACGCTTCAGTTTTCTCATTTTTGTCATTAATGTCCACTGTAATATATAGAACTTGTCTAAATATTTGCAAGTCTAAGTTATGTGTATTGATGATATATCAAAATATTTGATGCTGTCATATCTGACCTCAAACCCAATCTCATAACTTTCAGGTTTCAAATGTTTTATTATTATTATCACTATTATTATCACTATATTATTATATTACCTATTATTAACTTTTTTTTTTTTTTTTTACAGAATGTTAAAGAGGATGAAGTGGTGTATGCCGGTGTGGCCACTAGAAGATAATCAAACTTCTTTAGTCAGTGCAAGATCCAGCTGTCTGATCACTTTCACCAAGAGTATATGGTTGAAATTTGGGATTGGTGAGAATGACCGCATGTAGCAACAGAACATTCCCACTAAAAAGTGTGTTTTTATTTTCAGCTAAATATTTTTCAGTGTTGTTTTAATTCTTCTCTGTATGACCAAGAAATCCCAGTGGACTGAAGTGTGTCATTCAGATAAAGATTAATAAAATGCTCTGCTAAAAAAATTGCTTTGCAGTAAAAGGACTTAACACAAATCTTGTTGTGCGAACCTAATATTAAAACTCTGCAAGCACCAAATGCAAATAAAAATCAGCATTGCCGAGTGTATAAAACAGTGTTAATTTATGAATTAGTAATGCATTGTTTAAGAACGCTGTGATCATCAATTTTAAAGGCTGCAAATTAATTATATAAATATACAGCCCGGCATTCTGCGTGTTTAGAGTGAAACGTGAGTTCAGTAACACATGAACAGCTCATTATCCAGTAAATACTGCTTCACACAAACTCTATATCAAGTGCACTTGGTTTGAGTCAGTTATAAAATGCATTTGAAAATGCAATAGGTGCCAACCATCAACAGCATCAGTTATAAATCTGTTGTCAACAAAACTTTATGGTCTCCTTTTGGTTTTCTACCAAAGGAAAATCTTGATGGTTTAACATTTGAAAGCAAAGAAATTAAGATGACCATAAATATTAGTAGGCCTATTGCAATTTTACTGTTGTTCTGTAAATGTTCTTTTGCTCTACTACTTTTAGAGACCCCTGGCAGATTGAGGCTCTAGCAGCTCAGTTTGTAAGTGAAAAATAAGACCTGCTGTGGTCTGATATATTTCCCTCTGTACAGAGATGTGGTTTGATCTGTTGGAGGGACAAACAGAGTCTGCACAAGCATGAGTCTATTACCGGACATCTGTGGTTAATGTCAGTGAGTGTTTGTCTAGGTGTGTCAATAGCATGTAGTTTAAGAGTGTTTTTCCATTTTAGACATATGACTTATGGTTTAAACAGAATAGCTTTACTATGAAATACCCATCAGTGCTGGTGTTTGTCAAAAAACATCACATTAAATAGAAAAATTCCTGTAAATTATAAAAAAATACAATATACTTTGAAAGCTGAGACTTTTTCATATCAAAAGTAAACCACTGTCTTGTCTGACGGCACATTGCCCGTATCCTCTCTGCTATGCAATGTTTTTTCACTGCATGAGAAAATAGATGTGGCTTGAGAAGATGAGAAGTGAGAAAAGTAGTAAAAACTGACCCTGCAGATACAAAAATTGCTAGTCAGTAGTTATTTCCAGAGAAGCAGAAGTCATTCATAAGAACATATTTTCTTGACATCACACCTTTATTTTTTATAAACATTCATTCACAGTATCAAGTTTTTGTCTGTCGATATCTTAGAGCCATTTTACTGTCATAAATACACAATGATTTTCTATTGTAATGTTTATATTATCATGCACTTGATCAGTGGCTAATAATTTCTTTATTTTTCCCCCCCATCACTCTGGACAATAACTACTTAAAAGTTATAATGCTATATATTTGTACTACAATGCAAACTACATTTTTCAGTAAAATAACTGCTGCCATCCAAAGGCACATCGACAGGTTCCAAGGGTTTTATTCTGTGACAGATGAGTTTTGGCTCAAATGTGAAGCAAAATTCAATTAAAAAGTGCCATTTTCAACAACTTCAGTTCCATTTGTCTCAAATGCAGAGGATACAGCCTTTTGTCTTTGTGTAGTGTGACACGTGACTGACCTATTTATATTACAACTCCTCAGACACGTTTTAAATCTGTAACTCTACAATAATACAATGAATGAATTACTGTAAAAGTATTAAGGCACTTTCTCATAATGAGGTAGTTACAGCATCTAAGCTGGGGTTAACTGGTCATGTTAACCAGACAAACCTTGACCCTTTGGTATTTCATTTACAGCATGTGTCAAACGCTCCTGAAGGAACACTGTCCTGCAAACTGTGTCTCCAACCATCTCCAAAACACCCTGCCTGGAAGTTTCTAGCAATGCTGAATTAGCTGGTTGAAGTGTGTTTAATTAGGGTTGGAGCTAAACTCTGCTGGACAGCTTCCCTCTAGTGATGGGCGGATCGATCCTAAAGTATCGATACTTTCGATACTGATGTTGTATCGAAAGGATCGATCCTCACATAAAAATATCGATTCTAAAGTGCATTTTTATTTATTAAGAAACTCGGTGCATAAAATAAGCTTCTAAATGGAAAAATAGACTATATTAGCGAGTGATTGTGTTGGATAGAGCTATTTCTCCTGCTCATTGGAACACTCGCAAATGCTGAAAGACAGAACCAATCAATCACAGACAGCGTTC
>JAFVLL020038063.1:0-10527 GCA_021397915.2 Tor tambroides
CGCCATCTTTAATTTGGTGTATGGACTATTCTAGGTCTTTTGCACACTGCGAACTCATTTGGCCAAGAAAAAAGAAAACTTAATTTATGATGCTGTCAGCTTGCACTGCACTCCATCTAGCTGTTTCTGAATGTGAGAACAAGTCCTATGTGAACAGCCCCAAAATGAGCAAATAACCTTCTGATGTGAAACCAAAAGCCAAAAGAGTATTTTTATTTTAAAATCTAATTCAAATTATCTAATTTAGTATATAGCAAAATATAGTGTATATATATGATGATAAAATAACACTGATGCAAAGTGCAAATTGTTTATTGCATTTCTTAATAAAAAAATAAGTTTCCTACCAATCCAGTATCCAGCATGTGATCTTTCTCCAACACTTCAATGTTACCAAATCCCTCAGAAAGACTGGGCAAAGAGCAGTTCCATCTAAAATTGGAGCGCCATTGAGTGCCAGCTGCCAAACTCAGCGGGATGCTTTTAAGGCCCGAGGATGGCACAATCATCTCAATTTTTTATTATTTTTATTTATTTATTTGTATTTTTCAACTGCAGTCTGGACAACTGCGTAGCAGTTGCGTAGCAAACTCTGAGTATATCTGGTACACTATTACACTGGGCACAGACACTGTTTTAAATACCAACTCAGGAGAGACTTTGTTTGTTGGCTAATTAGCCAAGTGCAGACTGGTTTTTCAGCCAGCATTGTTATAATTGCAGCCGGTTTATGCCGCTGACCTTTTTTTCAGCTGCATTTTCTGCATCTGCAGTTTTTATTGGTGCAAATTTTATGCAAGGGTGTTTTTTTTAATGTCTTGCTTGGGAATGTTGTTTGTGCTTGCTTGCGTGTGTGTGTGCTGTATACCAGACACATATTTGCAATTCAGGACTGACTGCTGCTTTTTCAGTGTATTTTCCTTGGAGTCTTTCTTTGAAGACATGAAATGATAATTTCTGCACTGACCATTCCTTCACGACACCATCAAGGCTCACAGTGTAGTGTATGCATTTATAGCCTTCAATCTGTGGCTTCAAAGGGAAATTTCATTTTCAAAGAGAAAGACATCGATGCAACTCCCATCCCTATGAACCATGCCTCCTGCATCACATTTCCTTCAATACACAACCAAACACTACACAGACAAGTACAAAATAGGCAAAACTTCATCTCATAAAAATCTCATGAAAATGAGACACTAATGTCTTTTAATCTAATGATCCATTTCCTTGGATGCATCCATACATCCACCCATATTTTTGTAACGTGTGAGTCACAAAAAATATACTCAGACTTAAAGTAGTTTAGCAACTTAATGAGCTTAGAACTATAATATAATAAAAATACAACAATAACATTCAATTTCATTTACTTACATTTATGTCCATTTAATTATTGCATCATTCCTAGAGTCACCTGTATTGAAATCATCTCTTTACATGATGTCTACTGTAGAGTGTCCCAAATCGATCACTTCTCAGGTTCCATTTGATTTGGATGCTGCCTATGTAGGGAGCAGGAAGTGAGGCGACTCGCTAGGTTTTGGAACAGAGCTAACGACTCTGAACAGTTCGTAAGAGACTGACTGAAATCTAATAAACCATCTTTTACAGACATGCAGCCTTTGAATGGGTTTCCAAGACAAAGACAAAGAGTCGAGGTGATGGCAGCGGGTGTCACCTGTACTAAAAGGATGGTGTTGAAAACTGCCCTTAACGAAACAGGCCTTTACAAAGGGCCAAATAAGAACAGTGCTTATCCAGCAAAAGTGATGCTAGATGGAGTGTAAAGTGCACACATTTTCCATGACGCCACAGTAATGAGGTTTTATATTGGTCTGGCACCGAACTCGCATCCCACCAGCCCCTCTTTATATCTACTGCTACTTCTCCATACCGCTTCATCTCTCTCCATTTCTATGTTCATCTCTACTGCCAAAACGGACCTGCTGAACACACAGTCCACACTAATACACCTTCATGTTCAATCATAATCAGACTTCCCAGCTTTCCTAAATCTGAAATTAATGCACAAAGCCATGCTTCAATTCTCACTGAATTGGTATACTTAATTGGTATATTGGTATTTAGATTTAAGAAGTCTCGTAGGGTCACCAAGGCTGCATATATTTGATTTAAAAAAATACAGTACATTTTGAAATATTATTAGCTTAAAATAATTTTGAATATATTTTAAAATGTAATTTATTCCTGTGATCAAAGCTGAATTTTCAGCATCATTACTCCAGTCTTCAGTGTAACATGATCCTTCAGAAATCATTCTAATATGCTGATTTGAAAACAGCTGTGCTGCTTAATATTTTTGTAGAAACTGTGATTTTTTTCAGTATTTTTTGTTGAATAGAAAGATGAAAAGGATAGCATTTATTTGAAATGTTTTTATAACATTATTAATGTCTTCGCTATCAAAAAACAAAAAAAAACTTGTAAGAACATTTCAGTAGCCACTCTCGCTTAATAACATGACCTCATTACTATATGACATTATTCTTCTGCTTTTCGCAAATCAGGAGTCAAAACTCAAATCGATAGCGCGGCACCAGGGAGATTAATTTAAGCATGGCACAAATTGATTAGCTCATTTCATTTCGTTTCAGAAACTCTGCCATAATGCCGTCCACCTGGAAATCTTGCTCAGCATTCCTCCCCTCTTGACCAAACCATGGACTCACATGTATTCAGGCTCACAGCTGTTCTTACGAATCTATGTTGGAAAAAAAGCACTAATCGCTGCAAGTGAGAGAATTTTTGCTGAAACATGATGAAGTGTTGCCTTAAGTATTAATAAAGTGTAGGTAAGTCGTGTGCATTAATCACTGTCTCTGTGCAGTGGTGTTCCTCAAGGGTCCGTCCTCGGAATCTCGGAATTTGTCCGATTCTCTAACGGGTCCTGATGAAACGCAGACCGAATTACACGCACGCATGCAAATTAATAAATAAAATAAAAATGAAAAGCAAGGACTCTAAAGCCCACAAATACTTTATCATGGTCACGGTGGCCGTCACACAACGGGCTCCTCGGGAGTCCACCTCACCGCCGGCCAATAAAGAAAGCCGACATGGTGCAGATTACCAAATGATGCTCCAGCATACATAATAGAGATCATGGAACATCTCAAATGCACAGTTTCTCTCTGCACACTAATTAAATCAATGGAGAGACCTGGTAGAGAGAGAGAGAGAGAGAGATTGGTTGGTGAAATAATGAAGCGCTTTAAAAATGATCTGTGCTACTGTGGGGCCCGCCGGCCCAGACAGACTTGAGTCGAGGAGAGATATGCAATATGCAACCAAATAGGCGAGGTATATTAATCTTGGCATGCCTCTGAGCTCTGGCTAAATGAGATGGTCCCTGCGCAACTGCCTCAAATTTTGATTTTTTTTCCCCCCCACCCTCTTTTTTTCCATAGATTGGTGTCCGTAGTCCTCATTGATTTAATGTTTAAAGCTCCCTTCCTCCCTGTACCTGGTTTGGAATTACAATGGAGTCTGACAAAGCAAACTGACGAAACTCTGTATCTTCACAAGAGGCATCAGCATGAAGCATGGAGATGGATACCCATGCAAATACATATCCCTTACAGCCGCCTGAGGGGAAACGAATGCATGTTGGATACAGACGGCCAGGTTTACTGTCATAAGAGTCATTTAGAAGCTTTAGGATTACATCAAACCTTGATTTTTGACGTGTTTTGCTGCGTTTAATGAGCGAGGATTCTCTTTTCGGGCAGCTTCCGTTATTATTTCTGCATGCAAAGCGGTGATTGAACATGACCGGGGTTTGTAAAGATTACTTGAGCTTTAAAAGCAAAGAGCGTCTTTGATGTGCACAGTATTTCTGACGGTTCTCACAACCATCAGTCGTTTTTTCTTTTCTTTTTTTTTTCCAAGAGTGCAAAATAAATATTTTATATTTGGCAAAGTTGCTGAGCTGTAGCGAGTGAGGGAGACCTGACACACATTTTTGTTTGGTGGGGAATGAAGTCAAAGTCGCTTCATCAGAGGCGATCTTATCCCATCACGAGGGACCTCATGCTAATATTTGATTTCTTCAAGCTTTCCTGCCCAACAAAGCTGGTTATGACTGCGCATATGCATACATCATCTCACATGACTTAATTAAACAATTATATGCTTGGCATTGAATTTTAAAAACTAGCAGTAAAAAAATGACACTACAATGTGCTTTCCTGCATGGAAATTAAAGATTGTCATTTCAGTTTCTAGTATAATGAACAATTTGGTCCATCTGGTGAATCAAGCCTGCCTAGGACCCCAGGGCATAGCCGGTTATAATGCCTGGGATGTGCATCTCCATAAGTGAGGCCAAAGTGATACGCATTTCGATGCATAGCCAGCGATACAATACATTAAAGATACATATAAAGAAGCTACTGATGTGATGTGATACGATTTTCCCCTATTACGATGCAGTGCAATGCGATTTCAATTAGCGCATCTACTAATAATTATATATAAATTAATCATTTTTTACTAGAGCTGTCAAACGATTAATTGCGATTAATCGCATCTAAAATAAAGGTTTTTGTTTACATAATACAGTATATGCATGTGTACTGTGTATTATATATATATATATATATATATATATATATAAATAATTTATTATGTATAATATAAATACACACTCATAGTGAATATATTTTTAAAAATATTTACATGTATTTACATGTATATATTTATATTCCTACAATACACAGTACACACACACATATATTATGTAAACAAAAATTTTTATTTTTGGATGTGATTAATCGCGATTAATCATTTGACAGCACTATTTTTTCCCGATGCAAATGTTAGAAACGATGCATCACGATACATATGCCAACCTGTATCCGATGCACACTTTTTTAAATCAGTGCATCATATCATTAACTTTTATGCTGATGTACTGATGCAAATCAGTGAATCTTACCATCCTTAATATACAGGTATACCTCAAAAAATTTGAAAATCATAAAAAAGTTTTTTTTTTTTTTTTACTTATTTCAAAAAGTGAAACTTTCATATTTTCTAGATTCATTTCTTGTAAAGTAAAACATTTCAAAAGTTTTTTTTGTTTTAATTTTGATGATTGGAGCTTACAGCTCATGAAAGTCAAAAACCCAGTTTCTTAGAATATCAGAAGATTAATCAAAAAAAGGATTTGCAAAACATAAAAGTTCAAGTTCTTTAAAGTATGTTCATTTATGCCCTCAATAGTTGGTCAGAGCTCCTTTAGCATAAAATTCCAGCATCAGTGAGGTGTAGCATGGAAGCGATCAGCCTGTGGCACTGCTGAGGCACTATTGAGCCTTCAGCTCATCTGTACTGTTGGATCGACTGTTTCTCATCTTTCTCTTGAAAATATCCCATAGATTCCATATGGGGTTCAGGTCAGGCATGTTGGCTGGCCAATCAAGCACAGTGATATCATGGTCAGCAAACCACTTGGAAGTGGTTTTGGCAATGTGGGCAGGTGCTAAAGTCTTGCTGGAAAAGATAATCAGCATCTTCATAAAGCTTGTCAGCAGATGGAAGCATAAAGTGCTCCAAAATCTCCTGGTAGATGGCTGCTTTGACTTTGGACTTGATAAAACACAATGGACCAACACCAGTAGACGTCACGGCATCCCAAATCATCACTAACTTTGGAAACTTCACACTGGACTTCAAGTAGCTTGGATTTTGTGCCTCTCCAGTCTTCCTCCAGACTCCAGACCTTGATTTCCAAATGAAATGCAAAATTTACTTTTATCTGAAAAGAGGACTTTGGACCACTGAGCAACAGTCCAGTTCTTTTTCTGTTTAGCCCAGGTAAGATGCTTCTGATGTTGTTTCTGTTTCAGAAGTGGCTTGGTAGCCCTTTTCCTGAAGACGTCTGAGCGTGGTGACTCTTGATGCACTGACTCCAGCTTCAGTCCACTCCTTGTGAAGCTCTCCCAATTGTCTGAATCGGCTTGGCTTGACAGTATTCTCAAGCTTGCGGTCATCCCTGTAGCTTGTGCACCTTTTCCTACCCAATTTCTTCCTTCCAGTCAACTTTGCATTCAATATGCTTTGATACAGCACTCTGTGAACAGCCATCCCTTTCAGTAATGACCTTCTGTGACTTACCCTCTTTGTAGAGGGTGTCAATGATTGTCTTCTGGACCACTGCCAAGTCAGCAGTCTTACCCATTATTGTGGTTTCAATGAACAAGAGATAGCTGGAATTTATACTGTAGGGATGGTCATTTAATGAATCTCAAATGTACATATTCTAATATTTTGAGATACTTGATTTTTGACTTTCATGTGCTGTAAGCTCTAATCATCAAAATTAAAACAAAAAAACTTGTGAATTTTTTTTACTTTACATGTAACAAATCTAGAATATATGAAACTTTCAGCTTTTGAAAGAAGTTACAAAAAAAAGAACTTTTTTGAGATGCACCTCTATATACGTATCTCATAATTTTAGATATGTTATATGTGAATTAAATATACATTATATATGATACACTTTTAAACTTTTGTATTAAAGTAGCTTTCATAGAATTTCTAAACAGGCTCTGAATAAAGTACTCATTCAAAGTTCTTTAGCCAATAGGATCGCTTTGGGGTCTTCAATGGGCAGACTGAATCGTTCATGACATTCATAAACCTGTGTACGAGAGGTATATTATAGTTTGGCATGTCTCTGAACAGGGTTAGAGCAAACAAACCTCTGCTACCGCTGCAGAGACAAACTTGTGACGTGCTGATATTGACTCTGGCTTACGTATATGTTTTTCCTTTCCTGCTAAAAGGTTGAGTGAGGTACTTGCCGATGATAAGACAAGTAGTATATCACAAAGATTTATTAAATCCATCTTCCCCCGGAGAGAGAACAAACACAATGTATACTATTTACCAGAGCTACTCAAAGAGCAAAGATGAATGATGCGGAAAGAGCTTCCTCTCAGGTAAAAGGCAGATAGTATCGTGAACAGAGCAGGGCATTGTAATCAAAACTATCTGACCTCTATCTGTAGCACCGTACACAGGAGGGCCTGCTCCGATGGGACGTATACGTTGAAAAGAGGACATCAGTCATACGGGTCGGTCTGACCTAACGGCTTATCCGTACAGCAAGGTTATATGAATACAGCCTCAAAAGACTGAGTGTCCGCGAGGAAAGCGTTAGAGGTCGAGGTGGATTAGGAAGGATCCGACCCCTCCGTGCAGCTTAGACAAATCTCTCTGATCTATTGTTCAAAACGCCTGCTGTTCGCTTTGTGACAGCCTCTATTTGAAACCTATCTGCACCGGTGCTGCGGCATAAAACAATGGGGCAATTTGTTTTACCTTATCTCACAAATGAGCGATGCACCTTCGAGTGACAGCATCTTTATGCCGTGTCGTAGCGTTGCCGCAAAGCGGAACATTAATACACAAAGCTAATTGATGGCAATTGTAAGTAGGTGCACGGCACAGTGATATTGGAGAGGCTTTGAAAATTGTCACAGGAGAGGGTTTGTATGGGGCTGATGATTGTGTGGGAAATAATAGCTGGCTCGGGGTCTCGGCTGTTTCTAGGTGTTGTCGGAAATTGAAAACTGCTGAGGCATTTCAACATCAACTCCTCATATTATGGTGCGGCTTTCTGCATTGTTTTCTGCATGCAGCATTATTCTGCAGCAAGGATCTTCCCCCAAATGCTGGACTACAAAGGTTTACCATATAAAATAGGTCAGTATTGGACATATTTACATACGCTAAAAAAATAAATAAAAAAAAACTGAGTAATTATGTGACTTTTTGTGTTCACAGCTGTGAGTTTATAAAGTATTTCACAATGAGGACTTTTCTTCTGAGCTTGTTTTATATTTGATTTACATTACTGTAATAAAAAATGGTTGCACTTTAATAATACTAAAATATTTTACAGTAGGTAACACTTTATTTTAAAGTGTCCTTGTTACAGTGTAATTATACATTTAAGTACTGAGTAATATTAATAACTACATGTACTTACTATATGCTTAGGGCTAGGATGAGGGTTTGGCTTAGGGTTACTTGCATGCAATTATGTATAATTTATTGTTATTATAATATTAAGTACATGTAACATGTAACAAGGACACCTTAAAATAAAGTGTTACCTACTGTAAAATATTTTTTAGCATTTCACAGTGAAAAAAAAAACGCAATACTGATTGTCTTTTAATACAGTAAATACATAAAATTCAGTCAAACAAATTTATAACCACTTGAAAACTTAATTTAGTTAATTATGTTTAACTGCCATAAACAGTTATAAGTCAAAAATGTATAAAAAATTTCTGATAAAATAATTGTTCACAATTATTGCAAAATATTAATCTTATTTCTTTCTTTTGATTTTGTGATGAAATACGTCCCACAAAATATTTTTGACTGATTCAACCATGAGCATACAGTAATAAAGAAATCTACCCAAATCTATCTAATTGCGGATTGAATATCAAACTACGTCCATTCAGACTCAGAAAATCTGATAAACTGCGTACAAAACATAATTAGCAATAATTAGCAATGTCGGAAAGCATAATTTAGGACTCCACTGATTTAGATTTTGCAATTAACTGTTCTTAATTAAACTTGATGGTGAATGGCATCAGTGTGGATATATAATACAAGATGCTCGTGGCTTAATAAAGTCAGTAAAGCACTGTGGCCTGCCTATACTGTACCTGACACTTAATTTTCCTTAACTAATGCAGAGCTTAATATCATGACAAGATGGTGTTGCATCGCCAAAACTACTGCACCAAAACTTCTCTGGCTTCCTGAACCCTCACAAAAGAGGACACGCAAGCTGTCATAGTGATGAGCCGCCCTTGAATGCTGTTCACATCATAGTGCACCTGTCACGCTGGCCCCATGTACGTGACGGCAGAGCTCAGAGCAGATAAAAAACAGCTGTCTGGATCGGCATCCCGATCGTGTTCACAGGACAGGTCTAGATTCGGAGGTCAGACCCGACGAGGGCTTATTGAGGTCAGCTGTCACAGCCCTGCGTGTGTGTGTTTACCCGTCCGCTTCCGCTTTACCCGTCCGTTTGAGGATTGGGAGATTTCTTGATGACGAGGATAGTCCAACTGCTCTCATCAGCTTTTACTACAATGCAGCTCTGCCGTATTCATTTACACGGGTATCAATGAGTAATCTATATAATCCAATTGAGGTGAAATGATTTCACAAATTCTATCGATGAGAATATGTCTGAAAAATGAACAGAATATATAAAAAAAAGTGAAATGAAAAGATAACATTCCTTCTATAACTTTAAATGCGATTGGAGGAGAAAGGGTAAATACTGACAAATAAATAAACACTGATGAATGGAAGCTAGATTCCAACACAGAATAATTTTTTTTTAAATTTCCTCAGAACTGCAAGAAAAATCAGAATTGTGAGATATAAACTCAGAATTGCAAGGAACAAAGTCAGAATTGTGATATATAAACAATTTCTAAAAAAAATAAAAAATCAGAATTGTGATATATAAACAATTTCTAAAAAAAAACAGACATTAGAATTGTGAGATATAAACTAAAAATAACAAGAATTGTAAAATATAAACTCAGAATTGCAAGGAACAAAGTAAAAATTCAAAGTAACAAAGTCAGAAATGTGATACATAAACAATTTCTAAAAAAAAAAAAAAAAAGTCAGAATTGTGAGGTATTATCTCAGAATTGCAAGGAACAAAGTCAGAATTGTGATATATAAAGAATTGTGCTTTAAAAAAAAGTCAGAATTGTGAGGTATAAACTCTGCGGAAGAAGTTCAGAATTGAGAAAAGTCCCAATTACCTTCCCGTGATGGAAACAAGCTTCCATACTGATGCACATGACTAACTAAAGCAAACATAACAGAGAAAATTATAACAACTAAGAAATAATGATGGGAGAAATAAAAGATGAAATGGTTACCAAGGTTATGATGGAGGTCAAGGTTCAGATGACGAGTTCAAAAAAACTGGAAAACCACAACAGCAGATGCTCTGTCGTCTCTGAAGGAAACAAAAGTACAGGGAAAATGAATGAATGAGCCGTCGTCCTGGCCAAAGACAACTTTATGAAAGCACACAGTCCAGAAGGAGCAGGCCTACAACTGAAATTAGATGTCATTAGCACAGCAAGATAACAAACAAACATTGTCAACAATAGGTCAGTTAGGGAGGGAAGTACTCGGTGCTCAAAAGGGAAAGCGGCCTCATTAGCTGAACACTACATTTAAATTGGCTGCTTTATGAACACAAGCGCTCTGGTCAATTTATGCACGTTTCCGGCTTTTGTCCTTCCCTTGCTACATATGCTCCGCTGGCCGATTATAAATTACCTTTGAGATTTACTGTAAGAAACGACTCTTTGTTTTTCATTTTAAACCCACTGAGAACATTAAAAGTTACTTATCGCACAGATAAGCCAGAATTTTTCCTGCGCCTTTTTTTCCCCCACAATGTTCAAACATAATGAAATTAACATAAACTAC
>JAFVLL020038064.1:0-20323 GCA_021397915.2 Tor tambroides
CTTGCTGTCATAGCAACAGGTCCGTAAGCTTAAACCTGCTCGGGAGCAGGCTTATTTCATGTAAACAGGATTAGATTGCATCTTTTTAAGCAGAAGTGATACTTAATATCTACCCCACCGCTACATTATTACAAGAGTACCCTACTGGTCCCGGGACAATAATTTAAAATAATAATAATAATTTAAAAATCAATTTGAAAAAAATAAGCCAGGTTTATTTCAGTTAGACTGACTTATTGTCACTTGATTTGGTTCAAAATAACTCAGACTAACTGAAATAAGCCTGGCTTATTTGGCAAACGTGTTTTATGAAACAGCCCCCAGGTGCCTGTTCTTCGCACGTCGGTAACTCAGTTAGCTGGATTTGATTGTTGCCGATTTCACTTGATCTTGGATCATTTGGTTCTTCGAAGCTCATCCTGGAGTTGCTGTCATAGCAACAGGTCCTGCTCGGGAGCAGGTTTATTTCATGTAAACAGGATTAGATTGCATCTTTTTAAGCAGAACTGATACTTAAAATCTGCCCTAGCTACCCATACTTTATTACAAGACTACCCTACTGGTCCAGGGACAATAATTTAAAATAATAATTTAAAAATTAATTTGAAAAATAATATAATAATGTTGTGTAGTCTAAAATATTATAGACACAGCTAGTTTTACTAATTGAAAGATTTATTTGTGATAAAATAATGACTTTTATTAATTGTATTGGAGTCTTACACACATGCTATACAGTTAATCTGAGCCATGCATTAATTTGAGTGGTGACAGATGTTATGGGAGTGGCTTGATGGAGTGCAGGAGATGCAGATAACTTGATCTTGACCCTTAAGAAACTTTAGTTAATGCTGTCACGTAACAAATCTGTTTCAAAGATACAATTAAATGAATTTCTAATTACAACATTGAAATAAAAATGTAAAGCCTGTACAAATACTAGAAATCGTGAATATAAATAATTGGGAATCATGTAAAAAAATTACAAATAAATTAAAAACAGTGCACATTTCATTTATCTATTATAACATTTATGTAGTTTTGTTCGCTTGGCCGTTTCCTTATAAAAGTCCAGAAATTTGAAATTTTTATATGATGCCATCACGTTGGTGTCTTGCTGCCAGCCAATCGCTGCATTGCTGCATCACTTTGTATAATAAAGCTGCACTTGGGTACATCACTACGCTCGCCTCCAGTGGACATTTGTTACAGATGTATATAATAAGCATAAATACATTATGTAGTAACAGCAGGTGTGTGTGCAGCTGAAGTCATCTCAGTGTTTGTGTTAGTGATCCATATATCTATATAGATAGATAGGTTGGAGGAATTTAGACGCAATGTATTGTGGAGATACGTTGCATCTAAACCTTCATAAAAAAAACTGATTGCATCCCCATTTGGCTTAATTGCATTATTTAATTATAAAAAACCAGTGCCATAGAAGTGAGTGACTGTTGATGTGTGTCAGTGATCATATACCTTGTATTGTAGGTGCTGTTGCTGTGGTTTGGCTTGATTTCTTCTCAGAGTTTGAGCTGCTAACTGGAGTCAATGTTAAATCGACTGGAGCTGCAGAAGATGAATGTTCAGATGCATTGTGCCGTTGAACATTAATATTATAATTTCATACTTGATAATTGCACCATGATATACAGTTTGTGATTCATCATTAGTTTTAGTGTGACTTACTATCATGGATGTTTCTAGGACTAAGTTGCTGCTTAGGGCCCCAAAGCCACCAGGGCCCATATTCACAAAACATTTTATCTTACCACTAAGAGTTGTCCTAAATAGCAGTAAAAGTTTTTAGCTAAGCGTTTTCTCTTAGAACCTATTCCCAAAGCTGTTGAGACAAACTTTTACTAAGGAACAGAGAGAAGTCTTAAGCTAAGAGTAAGGGCGGGGTTGACCTCATTGCTATGGATGATGTCAGCATTACTAACTATGCACACAGTGATTGGCTGATAGGAGAGGGGTCCCTGTCAGAGATTTATTCATAGAAATATTGTAGAGCGCAATGCTATGTTGCCACATTCGAATGAAGGTTTAAAAATAAAAAAATATTGCCACATTCAAATAAATATTTTAAAATGCAGGCTAAGTGTCACTAATTAAACAAGTATATGTTCAGCTAATTGTCAGCCTCTTACATGTGTGCTTCTCATAAACAGTTAGTGGATGTGCATATAAACAGCCTTTTAATTAACAGAGTAGAATAATCATGGCTGATAGTAAGCCATGCAAACGTAAAAGAAAACCAAACTGGACGCAAGAACAGCTTCTTGCCCAACTTGTTAATGAAAACAAGGACATAATCAAAGGAAAATTTGGAGTTGGGATAATCTCCCAAATCAAAAACGATGCATGGGAAAACGTGTGTGCAAATAAATGCAGAGTGTTCCTAATGTTTATGTTCCGAGGCAGATTGCCAGTAACAGCCATTTTTGCTCTGCTGAAAAAAACAATAAAAACCATCACAGAATTTGTAATGGTTTTACTGGCTATAATGGGAATTTTAAATTTTTGGGGGGCATTTTCTATGGATTTTAACAGACAAGACAGTAGAGGATAACAGGAACACTTATGAAAAATAAGTTTATTCAAGTGTGCTATTAGTATATTTCGTTTAAACTAAAAATAGGAAAGTATACTTTTAGTCTACTTTTCATGTACAGTACTTCTCAGAAATGGGCTTTATGCACTTCTCAGAAATATACTTAACCCCTTAACTGTCACCCGTCCCCTCTGTGGGGGTTTACTTCACTATTTTACAATAAATCCTGATCTAATCATGACAAACTATATATCGTTGGAAAGGTCTAAGACTCCTAAATAGATATTTTACCACTTTTTTTGTTAAAAAATTATGTAGGAAAATTATTAGACTAATTTATGACAGGAGTGCACCTTAAAAATCTACATCATAACAGAAGTTCAGACCTTTGTCACAGACCATCTTCTTAGTTGCCTTTTTCCCTATCACGCTTTAGAAATCATAAGAAAATATATATCAATTGAAAACTTAAAATCTCAAAATTCATGCTTTGAAACCCATTTTAAAATCAGACATTGCATTACCATGGAAATGGTACATAAATATCATGTTACAAAATGTTTTCGTTCATGAATTATAAAAAATTAAGTTTGGATAGTGCTCTATAATGTCTGTGTTCAAAACTGTGAGTGACAGTTAAGGGGTTAAAATGACATTTAAGTATATCTGACAGAAAAAGCCTAAATATTTGAGCTATACTTGTGCTCCTAGAATCTGTGTTTTCATTGTTATATGGTAGGGGGCGCTAGTACACATCTTCTTTACAGAATCCCCCCCTCCAAAAAAAAAAAAAAAAAAAAACACAATTGAAGAAGAAACCGAAACAACAGATGCTTCCACATGTAATCTGACAGGATAATCAGATATAAAACAGCATCAAAAGTGTGTAACTTTATTGAATTAAATGTCACCAATGAAGAGGTAATAATGACTGTCAAACCTTGGGGATCTACGTTTTGATTATCATTCTGAAAACAATTCATAGTCTTTTTTTCAGGTTTTTGTTCAAAATGTTTATTTCTTTATTTTTTATTTATGAAACTTACCACATTCAAGTGTTTAAAAAAAAGAATGCATGAAGCTAGAATAAAATGTTTTTGTTTACAAGCAGATACTCTGTCCTTTCTTTTGATGTTTTGTATGTTCAGATATTCATAACAAAATATAAGCAAAATATATACAAATTAATACCTAAATAGGCACATAGTAGTATACTTAAAGTATGATGTAAAGTTCACTTAAAAAAACAAGTATACTTTCAGTATAAAACTACTAAGCTAGTAGTTTACTGAGACTATACTTCAAAGTGTACTAAAAATGCTACTACAAGTATTTAATTAGTAAACTGTCAGTATACCTATAAGTTCACGTTTAGTATAGTTGCAGTCCTAGCAAAAGCTTTGATGTAAACTAGTAGTGTACTCAAAGTTTACTACTGTTATACTTAAAGTATACTTAAAAGTATACTTTTATATACTAGAAAGTGGGCCAATTTAGTCCCAAGGAGTATTGAAATAGTACACTTACAAGTATACTACTAGTACACTGATATTTGTATACTTACTACATAAAGTATACTTAAAAATATACTTGAACTTTACTTAAGTATATTTAATAAAATAAACTTGAAGTATACTACTTTTTGGTAAGGGAAAGCATGGGGTGGAGAGTTGGCAAAGGACCACGAGTCAGGACTCAAACTCAGGTGCCAGAGGTGCAGTTGCATTATATGTCAGTGCTCTAACTGCTAGGCTATCAGCACTGTACTGGTTTTAATGGAAACTGTAATGTTGCCTGTTGGTACTGGCAATTGGTCACCTTCTATTGGTGGCTTGTTAAAACCACTAAATCCTAATGAAAAAACCTCTCAAAACACACTACAGGAAACCATTTTTTTAATGGTTATAATGGTTAAAAGCTGATGGTTTGTTATGTTTGAAATGGTATTTGTAGTGGAAACCATTAACATTTCTGTGATGGTTTGTATTGTTTTTTCAGCAGGGAGGGTAGTTTGTGATTTGGTCTTAGTGACTTAGGAGTTCTCTTCACTACTCCTAACGTTTCACAGATTTAGGAGCTAGTTTTAGCGCTAAAACGCTTTGTGAAATACTCTTAGAGCAAAAATTTAGGAGTCCTAAATTTAGGATTAACACGCCCATTATTTTTAAGATTTTCTCCTAAATCGACAAGTTATGAGCTACTTTTAGCCTTAAGATGTTTTGTGAATACAGGCCCAGAAAATTAATGTTCAGATGCATCATCTGTAGGGCATTAACATCATATTTTCATATTTGCATTACATCACATGACATACATCTTATATTTTATCATTTACAATAGCAGTTTTTGGGAAGAGAGCTATTACCATATAACCTCATGAAGATATTTATGCTCTTTTATTTGAGAGTGAAACACAGTGAGCTGCAGCCCATAAACCTTAAGTTGGTCTGGAATGAATGACATTATTATGAATCATGTCATGTCTCTGTATCAGAGATTATTCTGAAATTGATTTAGAAAATGTAATTTCTTACCTGAATACTTAACAGTATATTTGACTGAGGTCTTCACTTTTCTCAGAGTAACCTGACATCTCCACTCTCTGTTGTTATCTTCATTCAGGAGTGTTGTAGTCAGAGTGCTGTTACAGTGTTTTGAGGAGAATGATATCTGATATCTGGAGTCTCTCTGCAGATTTACACCATCCTGATTCACCCGGATCAGCTGAATTCCCTCAGTACGGACCAAAGTATCACAAGACACTCGATCAGAATACAACTGACAGGAGAGAGTCACAGAGCTGCCTGGACTGATCTCAGTCTGTGAGGATGATGAAGAAACTGAAACAATAAGACAAAAAAAAAAAATAAAAAAAATAAAAATAAACAGTTTTTACATTATGCAGAAAAATTTGAAGAGAGAATTGTGGTTTCCTCCTCTTCCTTCACAGATTTTATACATGTGATTCACAGAAACACTGACCGTGAAGTAAATGCAGATGAACACATGCATCAGTTCCTTGTCGTTCTCCATTCACATATTGTTGGCAGGTGTAAGATCCATAATCTTCTTTTGTGGCTTTCTTGATGTTCAGAGAGCAGTCAGAGCCCAGACTTAGTCTCTCATGTCTCTCTATGTCATTCTTCTTTTTCCCTCCAGCAATCAGTTCAACTGTTTCTGAATGTCTGTCATAGATCCATGTAGTTGATGTGCAGTCAGAAAGAGCATTATTACAGGGCAAATGGCCATTTTCACCAGAACTGCAGAACACATGAATCTCTTCTGCTCCATTGCTTCCTGAAACACAGCACATCTGAGTGAGACTAAATATTAACAAATAAAAAAAGGTAAAATTAGGTAAGTTAAACTTACATGAGTGTGATGAAAATGAACTCTACAGACTTAAGCACTGTTGACAATTGTAAAATAACTAGAAGTGTCACCAGAAGCCTTGCAAATTCAAGTTACAATTGACCCATTCAGTCTTATGTTAAAAAAATAAGGTGCACCGCTGAGCCATTACATTACAAATTCACCTGACATGAACCCAATCAAACATTTGTGGTTCAACTTGGAAAAGCGGGTTCACACTATATCACCACCACCCTGCAATGTACGGGAACTGGTGGACCAACTGTTGACATTATGGTAGCAGTCTTTACCTGTGAAAAGCAGACAGAGAATGATCTGTCCCAGCAAACACACGACACTTATCAGCCATTTTCTGTTTCTGTCAGTCTTTTTTTTCATTAGCTCTTCCTTTAAACATCACCAGGCCCTTCTGTGGGTGTTAACTTCCTCTAATCTGAAACAACTGACTGTTTAGTGTCCTGACAAAAAAATAAATTAATATTGGCTTTACAGAAATGCTACCTTATGGATTTGCAAGTTAGCCCTTGTGTGACTGTTAAAGGGTTAACAAATTTTACTCACTACATCCTCACTAAGGAAAAATCAATGGAAACCCCAGTGACGGCCACTTGTACCTTAAAAGGTACAGTTTTGTACATCTTTTTTCTTTTTCCTACCCCTCACAGGCATTTTTAGATTTTCAAAAAACTTCATTCTGTATTATTTATAAGCTTTTTTCCTCATGGGGAACTAAAAATGTCCATGGGGACATTTGGTCCTCATAACGTGAATACCAGTAAAGTAGCAGAATACTAGTCTTTTGTCCTCTTTGAGTTCTAGCATCCTCAGAGTTGTGAGCTAACTGTTGAGGTTGCATTTATGACATATCTAAAAAGACTGTGAAAAGCCAATTTGCAAAAAACAACCCAGAAGGATTGTAAGAGAAAAGTACTTATTAAAATTATCTTATCATTTGGCAATGCATTCCTTGAAGTGACAATAGTCAGTGGAACCATATTTATAGCTCATTTTACAGTCATCAAGAGAAAAACAGGACAGACCACACCGGTGCGGTCTTCGACCCCATTGTCTCTCCCTCACATATGGCCTTTCTAACACAAATCATATCTTACAAAAGTTAAATCAATATATTGTTTTCTGTGAATTAACGAACAAGATAATTAAAATGATTCACATTATTGTCACAGAACGGCCTGGCTCCAGCGTCATCTCTATCACTTTCACCTGCACTCTGATCACCTGAATTCTAATCACGAGCACCTGCACCTCATCACCACAGTCATCAAGCCACCTATTTAAGCACACTCCACATTCCCCTCAGGGTCCGATCTTGTATCTACAACGTGGACTCTACTCCTGTAAAGCTGATGCTGAGTATATGCCTTACGATACTTACCCTTTGATCCTTACCTCCTGTTTCTGCTCCTTGTGTTCTCCTCTCCTCCCAGATCGTCTGTCTCCGTGGTCAGTGTGCTCCCGAAGATCCCCTTGTCTCCGTGGATCTCCATATCTGTGGGAAAAGGACATTCCAATCATCTACCATATCTATCACCCGTATATACATCCAATTATCATCTACTCACCTCAAGTCACCCCTGCACAGCTCAAAGACTCCAACCTGTTCAATAAACGTTTGTGTGATTTTTACTTCCCTCTGTGTCCTGACCATATGTTACAATTATTTTACAGCAAGAACTCTAGTCTACCACATCCACTTCTTAAATGTCTTGTGAACAAATGTTCTGGTTTTTTAATTTTTTTTTTAAATCTTATTTCAGTGACTTAAATATTTTAGTTTTTCACTAACCATGTGTAAACATTTTCTCAAACATGTACATTCATGTTACTTACATATAATTGTAGCCCAGTTTGTCGTAGAATACAGTGTAATCAGACTATTTAAGATTTTAAGGATCATTACATCATAAAAATACTCCATTATGATCTCTTCTGTTTCTTCAGAACTCAGTTCTTCTACAGTTGCTAAATTAAGCATTTCTGTATCAGTCACAAATGCCTTAAGCACAGAACTAGTTTAAAAGAGGATGTTAACGCAGTCTAGCTTGAGTAATTTTTGGAAAGCAAGTTGCAACATTTACAATGATAAATCACTGACAATTCTGACCTCTCAGGCACATTCTGAACACTAACAATAGACTTGCACAAACTGACAGTCAAACTTCACTGCATCTGTATCCTAAAAGTTTGCAGATTCACACACAATCAAGAGGTTCCCAAATCTGCACAGTATATTTGTTATCATGGAAAACACCTGCTTCGAATGATATCACTCGATTGAATGAGTGTTATCAGTGGTTATCAGGTCATATGGGCCAGAAGGGACCTGCTACGCCTACTGGTAGGCTGAGAAGGCTGTTATCATCGATCCACATGGTTAATCACCACATGCATGTATGAAGGTGAAGTTACCACTGGAGTACCAGCAGGAGCGATCGTTTCCCCAATGCAAGCAACTGCACACGGACCAAAGACCAGCGAAATAGCGCATTAAAAGATGGAATTAGATGACTTCAGGTACAGTCTCGTAAAATAGTCCATCGTTCTGTGTTTATGAATGGTTGTTAATTTAAAATGTGTCTATGGTGGGAAAGGGATCATGTAAAAAAGTCCACACATTTACCATATTTTTACCATAGTAACGTAACTGATCCTCAACCATGTCATGTGTAGTCAATGCACAGTAGCCACAAAATATACCATGCTTCTCCCACCGTAAGTTTACTGTGGTATTTGTAGATAAAGCACAATACTTACTATGGGTTTACCTCAGTAACCGTAGTTTTACTGTGGTATTTAGTAATTAAAGCACAATAACCTCAGTGCTTTTGTAGATTGTGCTTTATCAACAAATACCACAGTAAACTTAAGGTGGGAAAAGCATCGTTTTGCTAGATAAGACCCTTATTCCTCGGCTGGGATTGCGTAGAGCCCTTTGAAGCTTCATTGAAACTGTGTTTTTAATCTTCAATCCACTGGCCACCATAAAAGTCCACTGTATAAAGAAAAATCCTGGAATGTTTTCCTTAAAAAAACGTAATTTCTTTGCGACTGAAGAAAGAAAGACATGAACATCTTGGATGACATACGGGTGAGTAACTTGTCAGAAATGTTTTCATTTGTGTTTGTCATAAAATTATGAACAAATACAATAAACCACACCATGTGTTAAAATTTTGAGGGTTTTCAGTCTCTCTTTATATTGAGTGGCCATAATTAATCATTTGGTACTATGCACATATTGTGTACATAAATTTTTTACATTTTACTTATATTTTAAAAATACCTGCATGTAATTACATCTGTAATTAATTTCTGTAATTACATTTATAATTACACTGTTGAACCATCCCTTACTCCTTAACCCACCCTTAAACCTACTCACACCACCAAACCTGTCCCTAACCTCACCCATATCCCACCTCAATACCAGCAAAAGTGATTTGCAATACAATATAAACACAATAAGTGTCAGGATTATGGACCCGTCTGTGTGTGTTTTTGCTCCCTGTGACCCAGTTTCTCCCTCATGTTTATTGTGTTTATTTGATTCCAGGTGTGTCTCCTTAGTTCCTCGTTATCCTGTGTTTAAAAGCCCCAGTCTGTTCAGTTAGTCTTTGTCGGTTCTTAAATGTCATTCTGTGTTTCCTACGTTCCCTGTGTTCCCTGTTAGATAATTAAAGACTCTTTGATTGAACAAATTCCTACGTCTCCTCATTCCGTGCTCCCTGAGAAGTGTGACAATAAGTACATTGTACTTATTTTTTTGAGGCAAGTACATAGTAGTTAAGGCCAGTTAATATAAAGTGGGACGGGGTTTTCTGTAGAGACTATTTTATATAAATGTATTCTAATGTTTGTGGGTAGGGCACTTTTTTAAATTCAGGTATGCCTAATTCTGTAAAAATGCAAAAAAAAGGAACAGGGCTGAAGAGGTTTCAACCACAGGTTTTGTTGCACAATCATGGCTGTTTTGTGGTACCCATGGTTTAACTATAGTAACAATGTTTCTTTTTTTAACTATGGTATAAACATAGTTAAAATTTTTTCGTAAGGTACAGGGTATACCCAGGGGTTAAGGTGAGTTGGAGCCCATCAGAGTGGAGTTCACTGTCACCTACTGACTGTCGCATATTCTCTATTTTGTTTTAATATTAAGTTCTTGTTTATTATTTTCCAGTTACCTGTGTAACTATTGTAGTCCTTTGTTATTTTATTATTTATTGCTTTACTGTATCACAGTGTTGGCAACTCTTACAGATTTGCCTTGAAACATTGCTGTGACACAGAGTCCTCATAGAAGTCCTTTTTTATATTTGGTTAAATATGCTTTGTGCAACACTTCTTTACGTTATTCAAACTTGACATGTATTAACTTTTTTTTTTCAATGTATTTTTCTCTAATTGTGATCACAGGTGAAAACCACATCAGAGGGGAAGGATTTTTCTGCTCCCTCATATACTGCAAGGACAACTTTGCAAGCATATGCAAAAGATCTCCAGAAATTCGTCAACTCCTGCCCACAGCTGAAAGGAAAAATTGATAATATGCCTATTAAAAATAAATGTAGAACATGATTTTTTTTTTGTATGTATGTGTTTTTACTGTTCTTTGTATTTTGTATAAGTGGTTGCAAATTAGTTTTTTCTGCATTCTGTTAAAATTTTGTTAATAAAAATATTTCTTTAACTTAAAGTCTTTGGACCTTGCATTTAACTATGTAATACAGTTCATTGATATTAACTTTGAAACATATCTATAACTAAAATAGTTTAATGTTACACTTACACAGTAACTACATGTAACAAGAGGGTAACAAGGCATCACTTTAGATTACAGACCGCAGCTGTTACTGTCATGATCTGTTGCTGGAGTGTTTATGTTAGCCACTAGAGGGCACTCTTCTTAGGTTGTTTTTCAGTTAAAGGTCTCTCATATAAATTGTCAGTCTAGTAGGTTGGTAGCACAACAGCAAGACAAACAACATCTAAAAATAAAAGCGTGATGTGGTTCACGTCAGCGACCTGCAGAATATTACACCACTGCAAGCACTGAAAGACCCAAAGACACTGTACAAGAAAACTGAAAAACAACCTAAGAAGAGTGCCCTCTAGTGGCTAACATAAACACTCCAGCAACAGATCATGACAGTTACACTTACACAGTAACTACACGTAACAAGAGGGTAACAAGGCATCACTTTAGATTACAGCCCACGGATGTTACACTTACACAGTAACTACACGTAACAAGAGGGTAACAAGGCATCACTTTAGATTACAGCCCGCGGATGTTACACTTACACAGTAACTACATGTAACAAGAGGGTGACAAGGTATCACTTTAGATTACAGCCTGCGGATGTTACACTTACACAGTAACTACACGTAACAAGCGTGTATGTTTGCATAGTAGATAAGAAAAATGTTGTAGTACATTTTATTCTACTTGCCTCAAACCACACACGGAAGCTCAAGTGCACAAGCTCAAGTGCATAACTGACTATTGTAAACACTGTCTTTCACATCAAATCCAAGTGTTGATCGTATTTATTATTTGTAGTTTTTCAGTCAATTTGGGATGTTTATTTTATTAGTAGCTGTCTACTTGTAGATGAACTGGAGGACAGTTTTCTTAGATCATTCAATTAAATCATCCATTTTCTCTGATTTTTTCATCAGTTCATGAAAAATTTCTATTCTAAAATTTCTATAAAAAATTCTATTTTTAATAGTCTAATTTATGTAGGCCTTCAACATCATCTGTTGTGGCTAATGCTGAAGTGGTCAGAAGTGGTCTATTTTAAAGAACTGAGACTGCTGTTAGTTCTGTCATGTCAAATTCTGCACTGTTAGCTGTTTTTCCAGTGACTGGGTATTGTCACACACCAGGGGTCCGTTCTTTGTACGTTGCTAACTCAGTTAGCTGGATTTGATTGTTGACGATTTGGCATGATCTTGGATTGTTTGGTTCTTTGAAGCTCATTCTGGAGTTGCTGTCATAGCAACAGGTCCATAAGCTTAAACCTGCTCAGGAGCAGGCTTATTTCATGCAAACAGGATTGCATCTTTTTAAGCAGAATTGATTCTTAAACTGTATCCCAGCCACCGCTACTTTATTAAAAGAGTATCCTACTGATCCAGGGACAATAATTTAAAATTTAATTAAAATTATATAATAATGTTGCGTAGTCTGTAATTGTCATGGTGCACACAGCAAGGGTGAACGAGGAACACGAGACGAGGATGTAAACTCAAATAACAGTCTTTACTTCAAACAAGGCAGGGCAAGACAAGGCAAGGTAGATACAGACAGGAACACCGGGGAGTAACGAGTAGACCAGACAACACTAACTGAACAGACAGAACTATAAATACACAGAATAATTAACAAAACACAGCTGGGACATAATTAACTGATAATCACACTTAACAAGGACAGGAAAAGAACCAAATAAGGAAACATGAGGCGGGAACACGTGACACACACAACAGAGGTCTGACATAACTTCCCCCTCCCGGAAGGTGCGTCCCGCGCCGTAACAGTTCCACCAGGGAGGGAGGGTGGGCACTCTGGAGGCCTCTCAGGACAGACATGGACAGGAACACAGGACGGGGACATCCAGAGCGGAACAGACAGAACAGAGGCCATGGCGGAGCTGGGAGCTCTGGAGGCCATGGCGGTGTAGGGAGCTCCGAAGGCCATGGCGGTGCAGGGAGCTCCGAAGGCCATGGCGGAGCAAGGGGCTCAGGAGGCCGTGGCGGTGCAGGGAGCTCAGGAGGCCATGGCAGGTGGTCCTTGTGGCCGTGGCCTCGTCCCGGCCATTCCAGCCGGAACCCTTCTACCCACCCCAAAAAATTTCCATGGGGCAGCTACAGGGTATCAGGAGCCCTCCGGGGCTAAACAAACAGGGACAGGACAGCCCTCCAGGGCTAGACAAACAGGAACAGGACAGTCCTCCGGGGCTAGACACACAGGAATAGGACTGCCCACCAGGGCACCCTCAGCAACTGCGTGCATTTCCACAACAGGAGAGGCAGGTGGCTGAGACTGGCCTCCATGGCCACAACTCGAGGAGCCGCCTGCCCCAGACGAGTCTCCATGGACATGACCGACAAGACAAGGTGATTAAAATGTTCCTGTGGGCAAGAAAAGACTTAAAAACGGCACTCCAGGCCGTGACGTGGACTGGATTCACGAGAACTGGGAACGGCACTCCTGGCCGTGTCTAGGTAACTGGATCCTCTGGACCCGGAAACGGCACTCCTGGCCGTGACTAGGGAACTGGATCCTCCGGAACCGGCAACGGCACTCCTGGCCGTGACTACGGAACTGGATCCTCGGGACTCGGGAACGGCACTCCTGGCCGTGTCTACGGAACTGGATCCTCTGGAACGGGGAACTGAAGTGAGCCGCAGCCGGCGGGCTTGACGTCGTCGCGGCTGGTGGCCTTGACTTCAGAATGGCCGGTGGGCTGAGAGAGCCGCAGCCGGCAGACTTGACATCGGAACAGCCGGCGAGCATGAGTCAGCGGCGGCCAGCGGGCTTGGGTGAGCCGCGGACGGCGGTGGGCATGAGTGAGCCACAGACGGTGGCGTGAACGAGTGGCAGCCCGTGAACTTGACTTAGGAGCCGCGGACGGCGGCGGTGATTTCCCTGAGAACGGCGGGCTTGAGGGAGCCATGGATGGCGGCGTCGATTTCCCCGCGAACGGCGGGTTTTATAGAGAGCCGCGGACGGCGGCGGACTTGAGGGACTCGCGACAATCGCGGCGATCCCGCCGAACTCCAACACCGTATCAGCGAGCTTGCCACATGAACTGCAGGCAGGCTATGACGGGATAACGAGCAGCGACTTCATTGCCGCGGGAAAAGACAGACAGGAACAAAAAAAAAGAAAACAAAAAAACGGAAAACGGAAAACAAAACGAGGTGAGTGGGTGCCGCTTACTGTTTCGGTCTGGTCTTCTGTCACGGTGCACACAGCAAGGGTGAACGAGGAACACGAGACGAGGATGTAAACTCAAATAACAGTCTTTATTTCAAACAAGGCAAGGCAGGGCAAGACAAGGCAAGGTAGATACAGACAGGAACACCAGGGAGTAACGAGTAGACCAGACAACACTAACTGAACAGACAGGACTATAAATACACAGGATTAACAAAACACAGCTGGGACATAATTAACTGATAATCACACTTAACAAGGACAGGAAAAGAACCAAATAAGGAAACATGAGGCGGGAACACATGACACACAGGACAAAGGTCTGACAGTAATACTATACACACCCAGTTTTACTCACTGAAAGATTTATTCGTCATAATTACTTCATAAATGTATTAGAGTCTTACACACATGCTATACAGACAATGTAGAGTTGTGCATTAATTTGAGTGATGACAGCTCTTATGGGAGTGGCTTGATGGAGCACAGGAGATGCAGATAACATTATCTTGACGATCAAGAAACTTTAATTAATGCTATCACGTAACAAATCTGTTTCAAAGATAAAATTGAATTAATTGCTAATTACTACATTGAAATAAAAACAGTGCACATATAATTGATCGATTATAACATTTAGGCAGTTTTGTTCGCTTGGCTGTTTCCTTATCAAAGTCCAGAAATTTGTCAAGTTGTTCGTCAGGTGTCTTTGTTTGATTATACGATACGTTGCTATCTTGCTGCCAGCCAATCGCTGCATTGCTGATTGTGGTTTACCTAATCCACAACAGGGCTTTTCACACTTGAAATTGTTAACCCTGGGTCATCCTAAACCCCGGATAAACGGAATCCTGGGTTATCTGTAATCACGTTTCACACTGCTCATACTATACCTGGGGTTAACTGTTAATCCTGGGTATTCATTAACAGTCGTTTCACACTGTACATTCCTAAACCCCGGGTAAACGTTCTTATTTGCGGTGTCACCGTCACTGATTGAACGAACAGCAGGCAACCTGTTTACGGCTTTTCCAACGTCTTGCCAGTTATTAAAAAAAAAATTTGCCGCATAGGTCTTTAGCCATTTAAGCCTCATGAAACGCCCAAGGCAAGAAAACAAAGACTAAAATACAAAAGAGAAAACACGGAGCAAAGTATGTTTAGAATTTATTGGAATTTATTTTACGTGAATAATACGATCTTCGTTCTTGCGCTTTCCCATCTTTTGACATTTACTTTTCTTCTCACCATTGGTGTTACGCTTATGCCGTTCCTGCGTTCCGCGTTGACTACTGACTTGACGAGCTATAAGCTGCTCATTTTCTGATTGGCTGTCTGTTGCCAAGCGTCCAGCAGCAACAAACAAACACCGCTCCGTTTCACACTGAACAAACTTGCGGTGCTAACCCTGCTCAGGAGCAGGGTTTCATAACCCCGGGTAAAAAGTGGTGCTAACACCGCATTCAAATTGCAGGTGTGAAACGTGTCTTTACCCGGGGTTAAAAGCGGTGTTTAGAACGACTATAACCCGGGGTTAAGTGCAGTGTGAAAAGCCCTAATGTAACATAATTAAAACATGGTTTAAATATTTTTATTTTATACTAATAATAATCAGTAAAATAAATATGAAATATGTTATTGTGTTTTAGGATCACTTTTTAGTCTAGCTCACGTTTAGTCTAGTTGTGGTTTTCAAAAGGAATACATTGTCTAATATTAAATAAAGTCTAATTTACTTGGCCTCATGTCGTCCCTTGGGTCTTAAAAGTTCTGGACACCATTTACTTGCATAGCATAGACCTACAGAGCTGAGAAATTGTCCTTGAAATGTTTGTACATGTTCAACAAGAGAAATAAAGTCATGCATATCTTGGATGGAATGGGGAGAGTGTTTTAAATTTGGGTCAACCCTAGTGCTCATTGTGCTTCTTGTGTACCCACCAGGTTATGTTGGGAAGGGCAAGCGACGTGAGCTCTGTGGAATTTACTCGGAGGCAATGCATCTGTGATTTTGCAGTGTCCACTGCATGCAAGCCTATTGTGCTGAATGAATGATTGTACATAATTTGATTAATCAGAAATAAAATCATTTACCCATCCTGAGATTTCAAATTAATTCATGGATTTGTATAACATGTTCTGAAGAACATTAGTCTGTCATTTGCTGTAATTTGATTTAAAAAAAAAGAAAAAAAAAGTGCAGTACAGGTGGATGGTAACAGCAAGATTTTCTTTATGTATCACACATTTACCTCTCGAGTGCAACTGCATCTCACTTTAATATGTTCCTTGGTAGGCTACTGTAGAAGAATTGTAGAAGTAAAATGTAATATATCCAGAAATATGCTTGAATTACATTACAGTTAAAGGATTTAAAATGACACAATCAAGACAATGGCAAGGTGTAAAGATGTGATTTTAATGTTGACAGTGAATGATATTGGATACACAATGACAAAACTGTATAAATTTCAATTTAAAATACTATGAAAATGCGTTATATTTATATAATTTTCTAAACTAAGATGAAATCCCGCCTACTTGCGGCATAAGCTCCTCCCACTTGCAGGTCTCCGGGCTGCAGCCATAACTACTTGCATGAATGCGCAATTATCTCAGATAACTCAATCCAGCCATACTAATCATCAACAACAGGTGCGTTCGAAGAACCGAATTAGCCAGATCCTGATTAGCGCAATGATATCATTTTGGATGTGTTATTTGATCTCGGATGTAATAAGCAACATACAAAAAACGGGTCCCAGGACTGTTTGTTTTGTTTTCTCCCTCATGTGCCCATGACCTAGTTTTTCCTCATGTTTGATTGATCATTATGTTCAGGTCCGTCGTGTTAATTATCCTCATTTGCTTCCCTATTTTAGTTGTAGTCTTTCCTGTGCTCCCTTGTCCGGTCTACTATGTCCCTACGTGTTTCAAGCCTCTCTGTTGTGGATAACCTTGTGGATTATATTAAATACTATTTGACATAATTTTCTCCTTTGTGCGCTCATTGTTCACCATAGCGTGACAGGTATAGCATGTACCAGTCCACAAAGATCTTGTAATGTAAGTTACAGAAGTGTTAGACTCAATTCAGTCAATTGAAACACTTTTCAGAATTTTGCTTGAACAGATGTTTGAAATTCTGTTCTGCAATCATGTGTTTTATGGATGAATTAAAGGTGCAATATGCGATTTTATCCAAATGATGTTGATATTTGAAAGCACTTATACCCCAACAGTACCTCGCCCCTATTTTGAAATCTCCGCCCCCCACGTACACAATCATGGCAACGAATATCGCAGAAACAAGTGAAGATGACACACAAGCATATTCAAACAAAAGCCAACACAAATAAGTTGTGTGAAACAAAGCACAATTAACATTACTCACGTATCAAGAAGAAACAACACAACCTTGGCATCCGCTTCCAGACATTCCCGTTCCTTGAGTTCTCTCCACCGCTGGAAAGCTGCTCCAATATTTACGCGGCTCCTACCTCTTGCCTGATCGTAACCCTTCTTTTTAATGTTTTGTTTCTCTGATATTTTCTTCTTTTTTTATCTTCTATTTCTCTCTATCTATAATTGATCTGCTAATATCAGTCCTGTGCACTCAAATTGAGTGCTCTCTTCTCTCTATCATTACAAAACATGCCCCCTTACTGCTGATGGGCTACAAGTGTGTTTTGGGTCTCGGTCTGACATTGTGGTCAAAAGCACTTTTCAAATATTGCTTAATGCACCATCAAATGTTCAGTTAAGAATAAAGTGTTTTTTTATTTCTAAAAAAAAATTGAGTTAGCGTGTCTTTGACTGACTATTTTGTCTATCGTGATTTCAGTTTTATCATCACCTGCTTAAAAGTCTCTTAAATCTTAAAGCAGGATGGACACTGATTTACTGTCAATGTTTTTATTATTCCAATGATATTGTTCATCTGTGCCATTAGTTATAGTTGTGGTGTGGACTATGGTGTGGGTGTTCTTTTAATTTTAGGATGACTTTTAAAACTATGTCTTTATCATTATCATCCTTGGTGTGAACGGGCCTTTAGACCCTTAACAGATGCTTTACATGCCTGGTTTAAACTTCTGTAGCGTACTGATTCATCTCTAGTGCAGATGAATCAGTTGTTATGCTTGGTTTCATGCAGCTCAAGATGTGTTTAAATATGGAAATCACTAAATATGAAAGACCAAACACTTCAGATACAAATGCATTGATTCATTATAATATGATAATAGAAGCAAGAAGAAGAACAGATAGCTGAGGTGTCATTAGCATACTGACATGCCTTTAATAAGAAATTCATTCTTGAAGGAAGTGTTCATAAACTCATTGAGTAATCCTTAATTACATTTACAGGTAGAAAAAAAAACATTACAAGATCACCAAAATGTTTTATTCAACCTGTGAGAACAATGGCATAATAAGCATGATTTCTGCATATACAAAAATTTAAAATGTTGTTATACATGTATTTTATTTTTTGTCAGTTCATTAATTGGAAATTAAGTCTCTTAATTACAACCAATTTATTAGCCAGTCTGAAACTCTAAAAACTGCAAACATTTTTACTTTGCCCGATTATCTCTGATTCAAGTGAATTTGTTTCCATGTGGTAAATTCTAGAAAGAGTATCTGGAAAAAAAAATCATGATAATTACTTAAATATTTCTTTCCTTTTATATCTTTTGAGGATATTGTCTGTAATAAATAAGTGAAGTTATATAAACCCTTCTGGTCTTTTTTTCTGATTAGGAGTGTCAATGGACTGTGAATGGACAGTATTTACTCACATTATTCTCTCTTTTCTGCTGGAATCCCAGAATTCATCACATATGTCAGCACCTAAACATCAGTGAACAGGATATGGTTATAGTTAAGATAATAAATGAAATTCATACATTGATCTTACCAATCAGACAGCAAATAAGAAATAATACTTACATCAGAATCAATAACCTCTTTGGTATCTGAAAAATAAGAATAAGATAAAAATAAGATAAAAATACTGATCATAAAATGTGCAAAAAATAGTGCATCCACTCTTTTGTTCCTGTTGTCATGAAGTGGCTTTTAAAAGGATATTTTATTTTGCATAAAATATTTCATTTAAACTCCTGATCAACCTCCCAATTCTAACTTCACAGCAGTTCTACAACCTGAAAGTAATGTGCATATATTTGATGTTATACATAGTTTGTACTGTTTGTTCTATAATACTAAGAATTACAATAACCTACCAACTTTTTTTGTATATATCACCCAAAGCATAACAGCAGGAAGGAGAACAGCTAACACAGGAAATATAACCAACATCACCACCACCAGGGGAGAGACTACAAACAGACACATTCAGAATCAGTTGTATGTTTAAACCACGTTGTTATCAGCGCATTTTAAAAACGAGCTTCTCTCACAGTGTGGAATCTGTTTTGGTGTATGGAGTTGAATTGAAACAACAATCAACAACATTTGAATTATCTGAATGTCTGAGCACCAGATTAAGCTATAAACACTATAAACAAATGTACTTCATCTTAATTTTAAACAGTTCCAGCTCCACAGACATCATTATTTAAGTTTTTTAAGAACATTGACCGTATACTTTATTATGGTCAATTTTTTGAGCAAAATTCAAAGATTTAAAGTCTTAAGCACACTGACAAACATGTTTAGTATTAGTTTGCACAGAGTTTGTAATCCAGTGTATTTTGTTTCTCCAGAGAGGAATCAATTACATTTAGGGACTGATATGAGAAGAAAAGAGTATCTGAGAGCCAATTCAAAACACTGAGGTGAGAAAGACAGTGATTACCTACTTCAGGTGATTCTGGTGTGATTCTAGTTGAAGGATCCTCAGAGTTTATGATGTGGACTGGAATCACTGTTGTCACTGTATTTATACAGAATTATATGAACTATACAAAATATGACAATCATATGTGAATTTATACAACTATTCTTTGTTATACATTATGTCTTGTTAGATACTGCATCTGTCGGGTCTCGGGTCTGATCACCTGTTCTTTGCTGTCTCTGTGTTCTGTTGTGTGCGTGGCTTGTTTTGACAGCTCGCCACATGTGCATTGTCAGCGTGTTATTCCCCGCCCTCCTTGTTTCTCTGCTCATTAACTCATCTTGTGTCGCACCAGGTTCTTGTTATCTCATTAGCTTTCCCTTTATAGCTCCCCGTGTTTCTCTGTCTTTTGTTAGACTGTCATGGTTATTTCCATTGCTCTGACTGTCATAGTTTGTATCACGTTTTTTCATCTACCCTGTCTTGTCCTGTTCAGGCTCCAGTGCTCGTAGCTGCTAGAGTATTTTCCTGCACCTCTCTGTGTGTTCATACTCACGTGGACTCCCTTCAGCTTCTGCTGTTCCCGGTCCTCTGTGGACTCGTAGTGGGTTGCTCAGCCTCT
>JAFVLL020038066.1:0-39736 GCA_021397915.2 Tor tambroides
GAAAGTAATCGAAATAATCGACCTGGAAAAATTTGATCGATTATAGGTTCTGAATGTCGATTTCGATTACTTTTCGATTAATCGCCCAGCCCTAGCTGATCACCATTTACAGAATTATTATAGTAACATCTGTATAAAATCTAGTGATCGCTATCTCTATAACGTATAGTAATGTGATTATTTTAATTATTTTTTTCAATGCTCAGAATGATTGTGATTTTCAACATCTCTGATGAAGTTCAACATCAATGGATTTTATCGAGTTACAAGAAAAGGTAGGAAAAGGATTTAATTGCGAACTGTTAGCCTACTGGTTTTATGTGTGCAGAAGTGACAGCTGGCACTGAGTGAATAATCTGCATTATAAAAAGAAAAAAAACTAAAGATCATTTACTATTAATTATTGTTGCCAAGTTATCTAGCCGTTGCTTGTTTCAGTTTGTTAGATCGATATATGAAAGTTACACCGTAATTTAAAGACGGCAGATTTTTATGGACAGTAAAACAAAGGCAGAATACCGTATAACTCCAGGCTGGCTCAGTAATATTGACGAACAGCTAAACAAATGCAGAGCACCGTAACTTAATTTGAGCGTTCCACAACAAAGTCAAAGAGCGATAACTGATGTTATAGGCTAACGTTACTGTGTTCTGCCTTGGTTTCTCCTGGGCTTTTCTCCAAGATACTAAAACACATGATAAAGGAGGTCATGAATGCCCCAAAATTATCAATAACTCATTTTCGCCCAAAAAGGAAGTTATGGTTTTTTGTCTTTGCGCGGCAGCACTGCTGTCGAGTCAGGCAGGCGTAGTTTTAGTGCCTCAGCTTCACCCACGTCTCGCCTTTTTGCTATTATCCGGGAGTGATGCACGGTGACGCACTGCCAAGATGGCAGTGGTCGGCTCCGCCCACTTTAGGCTTCAAAAATGCGCTTCAGAAACCTACGAGTGACGTCACGGACACTACGTCCATGGTTTTTTACAGTCTATGGTCCTGATACGTGAGTTTGAACGAGAACTCACGCCTTGGCGGTAATGCATAGATGGATATTATGTGGAAATGGATATGTGAATATGAATATGTGGACAGTGCCAAAATAAAGGTGCCTATTTATACTACAGATATCGATATTTTAGGCGTGGCATCGATGCATTGTATTGTCAGACATCGTATCGATCCATATTGATCGTTACGCCCCTACTCTTTAGCTAAGAGATGGTCTCTTTTCATTACCTATGACATGTCTTTTTCTCTGTTCCTTTTTTGTTTTCCTCTTCTCTGTCCTACTCTGTTGTCCTAAAACTGTTTATATTTGTAACGTTTGATCAGGTCATGTCAGGAGGAATCAAATATTGCATAATATTTTCACATACACTATCCTTTAATGCTTAGAATGTTTATAATTTATAATGTTAAAATAGATTTTTATTATAATATAAATTGATGCTGTTCTTTTGAAAATCCTGAAAAAAAGTATCACATTTTCCACAAAAATATTAAGCAGCACAATACTGATAATAATAAGAAATGTTTCTTGAGCATCAAATCAGCATATTAGAATGAATTTGCCATCACAGAAATGAATTACAAATATGTTAAAACAGAAAACAGAGACAAATTAAATAATTTACTTTACTCTATAATTGACATTGGTTGCCTGTTTCTGTCCGTATTCAGTATAACATTCTTCTGTTAAATTTCTGTCTTCTCCTGAAATTTAAGTACAAAAGAAGATATTTTGAAGAATGCTGGTAACCAACATTCAACAGTAGCCATTGACTTCCATTATATTTTTCCATACTATGGAAATCAATGGCTACTGTCAGCTAGCTGAATAGCTAACCCAAGAGGTCAAGGTTTAGCTAGATAGCATGTCTCTGTTAGAACCTGTTGACTATAACAGCTCCATTGTTACATAAAGCCCACCATTCCACATAACATTTTTTTTTTTTTTTTTTTTGCATATGCCTTTTCATTCAGCAATTCCCACTGATGCAGAACCAAAAAGAGAATCTAAATATCTTTTTTGAACTGCTAAATGCCTGAACAGTTAATGAAAATGCATGACTTTATGAAAATATCCCGCACCACCATTTTCCTTTTTCTTCATCCTTCATTTCAAGGTACAATGGCGCCCAGTAAAGCCTGGCTGTAATGTGTGTCTGTGTGTCTGTGTCTGTGTGTGTGTGTGTGTGTGTGTGTCTCTCTCTCCTTCTCTATTAGAGTATAGCCTCTAGTCATGTTATCTATAGCGTTATTCCACTGAGATACGGGGGAGGAGGGTCTTAATGCTCCAATATTACATTACAATCACTGTTACAGTTTTCTTCTGTCTGGATTTGTGTGCCTATGTGCGGTTATGGGTTTATACGCAGTGTGTTGCTTTCATTCTACCCTGTCTTCTATAAAAGCCTCTAGCTACAGCAAAACTACAGTTTCAGGACTGAAACACTCTCTAGACATGAACGCATTCAGTCCCACCCTGCAGCTTGTCACAGACGATGAAAGACAGAAATGAGCAAAAAAATGAAGCAAGCCAGCTACACGTCAGGACATTGAATTTTTAATACTTCAATACAGACCAGTGCGACTATCTAATAACTCTTTTAATTAGCGCTGGTTAATAGAAATTGCTTTCTCGATGTTTCATTGTCTATCTCCCGCTCCCTTCTCTTTTCTATTTCATTCACACTATCCATCTCTGTTCTCTCGTTGCCCCCGGGGGTTTTCTCTCCTCTTGATTGTGGGCTTTGGAAAACTGGGATTTGAGTTAGAAGACAATGAAGTTGGACTCCATCTTGCGGCACATCCCAGAGGGCAGTTGGTGGACCATGCATTATGGAGCATACCTTCACTTCTCTGCACCGCTAGTTTTAGCATCACTCGCTTGCCTTCCACTGCTGTGCCAACAGTCGCTCGCACAAGTTCCCACATCACCAACCAAAACTAAATTAGGGGCGTTTGGGTGGGCCTTTAAACAAATGGGCGGGCCTACAGGCAAATTGGTGCAGTAGTTCATAGAGGAATTATTGCATGTTTCTATTAGTACAGTTTAACAGAAAACATTTAGAACCGCATTGACAGATGAAGTATGAATCCAGTCAGAACAACATATGGTTTGTCTATGTTCTTTACATGGCCTTGGGTATTTTCACAAGAATAGAACATAAGGATGTTCTGATTTTTGGAATGGTTTGGATTTCTGTAACTTCATGGCTGACAGCTCAGTGATTATCTCCAGTACGTATGTGTTTTTTATAGTATAATTAATTTATACTATAAAATTACAATTAATTTATCTTAGCTCTTAATAATAACTTAAAGAATGTTCAAACTGTGAACTCAGTCACCAATGTATCAGTCACCAAGTATTTGTTTTGAATGTTAAAATCGTTTAATTTTCCTAAATTTGATTATATAACTACCTAGTTTGTTGCGTGTTTGAGACAGCAGCCCACATACTCTCTGATGGGCTGATCAGCTTTTGTTACATACATACATATAGTGTGTTTGAAACAAGTTTTTTGTGCTGAACAAGGCTGTATTTATTTGATCAAAAATACAGTAAAAACGGTAATAATGTAAAATATTATTACAATTTAAAAGAACTGTTTTCTATTTTAATATTATAACATGTAATTTTATTAGGGCTGTATGAAATCAGTTTTATTTTTTCCCAAATTCCATTTTTTTCCGTTTTAATTTTTTCTGGATTTCGTTTTTTCCATTGTAATTTTTTCTGGACTCCTTTTTAATGGTTAAATTAAATTTTCTTAAAAAGCATGTCTAATTAATTAAAATCATGAAACTTGGGCTATACAGTTTAACATAAATTTATTAAAACTTTAACAAAAATGACATGTTTAGGGCCCTATGAAATGTATTATTTTTTCTCACCTTATATTTTATTGTTACCAAATTCTGTGTTTTATCATATTTAATTATTAAAAATAATAAATAATAAAAACAAATTTTATTTATTCTTGCAATAGCCTTATGATTTTTTTTCCCCTCAGAAATTCTGTGTTGTGTATTTACATTTTCTGGTTATCAAATGAAGGCATAAAACATTCATTTAATGTATCTTTTAATTATTGAAAATTAAACCTTTTTTTTTGGCAAGTAAAGGGGATTTACTATTAAAATTAAAACATGAACAGTAGTAGTAGTAGTGAAGTAATAGTAGTAATAGTAATAATAATGATATATTTCTGGCATAATGTCGTCAAATTAAACCAAACTTTTATTTTGACGCGTTGCCGTGAATACCTTTAAATTTATATGTTGTATATGGTATGACAATAGTTTTACTCAGATGAAACTGTCAAATGCTCATGAAGTGACTCAGAGCAGTTCTGGAGATGTTGTTCATGTATTTATGTCCTCATTTAGTGAGACGGCAGATGCTGAAATCACCGAGAGGTCACGCGCTCTTCAGTATGAGTAGTAAACAAAACCGCGCGTCTGCGCCATTCATTCATACAGAGACATGTAGAACATGGAGGATTCATATTTAAATAGTTTACAGATACTAGTCCATATCGCGATTTGATTTCATTTAATGACATACTTTTGATTAATTCTTCCAAACTTTGACAAATTCAGTGACATTCCGCCTTAAACTGTAAATTCCGTTTTTAGGACTGGATTCCGTGATTCCATGATTCCGTCTGTGTTTTTCGCATCGCGGAAATCATAGGGCCATATTTTATTCGTGTGATGCAAAGCTGAATTTTCAGCAGTCATTACTCCAGTCTTCAGTGTCGCTTGATCCTTCAGAAATCATTCTAATATGCTGATTTTGGTGCTCAAGAAACATGTCTTTGATAAATAGAAAGATCAAAGGAAATAAAAGTCTTTACTGTCGCTTTTGATCAATTTAATGTGTCCTTGCTGAATAAAAGTCTTAATTTATTATTAACACTTCCAAAAAATGTCCAAAAGAATTCTTCCTGGCCCCAAACTTTTGAAGGGTAGTGTATATGAAGCACTCTAAATCATTCACTTGTGGGATGCCGTCTTAGAAAGAATGCTAGACTTCCCACTTCGATCCATACACAGTGTAGTGACTACCAGATTTGAATCACCGTTTTGACACTAATCTAGATCATTACATAAGCTGATGTATTGTTTTGTGGTAATGTGAAACACCATTTGCCAGAGAGTTGGGGGTTGGAGCTCAGAGTGTGATTATGGGAGATCTGGCTGTGGGGAGAATACAGCAGAGGATCTCCTGCTGGGAGACAGTATGTCTGAGGAGCACAACAGGAGCCCGGGGGCTAGACACGGATGATAGGTTTAATGGTGCGTCTGTGCATTAACGTCACAATATGCTACTCGAACTCGCTTCCGTCTAATTGCCTGATGTTTGATACTTCTAAAATGTCCTAATTCCTGAAATTAGCCACTGTTACTTGTTTTGTTCCTCATATTTTTTTCAGTTTGCAGCGTGTGTGTGCTGTCTTACCTGACCATCTGGAGAGTATCCTCCCTGACCCAGCAGCCATCTGGGTCCAGTCCAGGATTCACGTCCGTTCTGCTACCATCTGACGCACCGCACACACAAAATCTCACAGCGGGGAGAAAAGTTTCAGACTCATTTGCTTGATATCCTGATGAGTTATTGGAGTGACTAAGTGGATGTCAATATATGCTTGTGTGAGCATGTGGGTGAGTTTGTGCGTCTAAAGTGCTTAAAGCGCACAACCCTGGTGTGGAAATGTTTATCACGCATAAGCCGCATTTGGACGGGACTAGTTTTCCCTGAGGAGGTCAGGTAAATATGGAGTTTCACAGACATAGGTTTAATTCTTACACAGCCTTGGTAAAAAAAAATTACAGAGCTAATTACAGAGCGTTTTCCAGCTAACTCGGGGGTTCCTCGAAGAAATCTTAATTCCTTCAGTTAATTATATTCGTAATACTATAATTATATTGCAACTAAATTCCTTCAATTGTTTTCATGATGCGCGCATCCAGAGCACTTGACCTTCCAAAGCACCCACTTACAGACAACAAACACTCTTGGTAATAAAAACTGAATTCTGAATAGCATAGTTGGATTCTACTCTTATTATTTCTGCTATATCTTTATATGGTGTTTCTTCAACTATAGACACTATGGGACCTTTGGTTTAACAACATCCAGTAGTATATATTTATACGTGCACTTTTTTTTTTGCTTTTCATTTCAAGTCATAAACATTTCCACCACATCTCAAATTATATTTTTAATTAATTAAAATAATTTATTTATTTTAATAGCATTCTGTAGAGGGAATGGTCATGACAGAGCTGATATTTTTAAAATTTTTTGGAATAAAATGGCTGACTTTTGTCTTGCTAATGCTGATTTCATAGCTAGTATCCTTAATATAAAACATAATTCGAGATGACGGGGGAAAAATACACACATACATATATATATACACACACACACACACACACACACACTACTCACAAAAAGTTAGGGATATTCGACTTTCGGGTGAAATTTATGGAAAATGTAAAAAGTTCATACTACAGTGATATTATATCATGAAAGTAGGGCATTTAAGTAGAAGCATGCAATGGTAATTTCTTTATCTCAAACAATTTATTGAAAAAAAAGCTAACAACAGTGGTGGGTATACCACAACAAAAAAGGGCGATGTCTCAATAACTTGTCTGTGTGACTCTTCCAGACACTCTATGTCTCTGTTGCAACCTGCTGATGACACACTGTGACACTCTAAGCTCAGTGGCACCTTCCCTCTGTGAACATCCCGTTTGAAGCCTCGCAATGGCCAGGTACTGTTGATCAATTGTTAGGTGTCATCTTGGTCTCATGACTTCAAAATGTGAACAGCATGATGAAGAGGACTGTTTAAATACAAACTGTCATTGAACCAGAACACTTAGTGGTCGATTCATGGGTCAGACATTTGTTGTGATTTTTGCAGTTAATCACCTTGTTAGAGAACAGCATGTTATGCAATAAGTACTGAAACACTGAACAGTTGGACATGTGCATTCAAAAGTTTAGAGAAGGTCAAATTAAGTTCACCAGTAAAGGTTATAGTGCATTTTAGGTGCATTCTGAAATTTCATCCGAAAGCTGAAAATACTTTTTGTGAGTAGTGTAGTGTGTGTATATATATATTCGAGGAGGGTAGAATAGTCAAATCTTCACATAGTAAAGACAATTCTTATTTTCTTATGGAATATTGCGGCCTTTATAATAAATGATTTATCCTATCATCTCAAATTATGTTTTATATTTAATAGCATTCTGTGGAGGAAACGGTGATGATAGAAATTAGATTTTTAACACCAAAAAAAAGACTTTTGTCTTGCTAATTACATAGAGACCATTTTTATATCCTTTTATTACTTTTTTTTTACTTCATTACTTATTTTCAGTAAACTTTATTGTGGGCTGCTTTGTTTGGTGTGATGAAAATTACAGAAACAAATGTGGGACAATTTTTAAGAAAGATCAGAAGTCGTCATTTTCACACATTAAACATTGAATTGGTTCATTTATTTCACAATATTTTTGCTCTCCTAATAATTCCTCATTTTTTAACCATGATTTAAGATTAAAAGTCTCAGATATGGGTAAAATAGTCAAATCTGTACATAGTAAAAATTTGTGATGAAGGCATGAAAAACTTTTCAAGATGCACTAAATCAAAACTGACAGTTCTTATTTTCTTTCAGTGGAATGTTGTGGTGTTTATTATAAATTTATCCCTGCACATAATAATTTTTTCATTATTTTCATGACAAATTTAATGTGACCTTCATATAACATAATTGATCAATGTTTAGAAAGTTGAAGAAATGCCAAATTACAGAGATCCCTTTCCAGTATGATTCAGTACATGATGTCCTTCATAAATAATTGTAGCTGTAACGTCTTTCAAAAAACGAATCGTGTTCTAGTGCTTGTAGTGCATGTGCTCATCCTGTGTAACCTCCTCTAAGGTCTCTGTGACCACGGGCGCTCTCGCCTTCTGTTTCCAAACCCTGACCGGCGTGCCGGTTCTCTAATCAGCAGAGTTAAAGATAAAAGTATCTCCAATGGGACTGCATGTATCTCATTATTAAAAAAGCATTTCGAAAGTTCCTATCCTGCCCCACAGCGCAAACTGTTATTCTAATGAGATGGGTTTGACCTTTGTCACGCAAACTGCTGTCCTGAAAGTGCATGTGCTCTGGGGGCATTCAGATCCTTCCACATTTGCTATGCTGGCCCGAGGAAAGCTTGGCCAATGCGGGCTTTCATCTCAGTTCCTTTTAGAAGACTATAAATATTGAGCTCCCAAAAGAGGGTATAGTGCCTGGTTTCTGTTTTATTTCAGAAACGCCACACACACACACAAAAAACGCAGTACTTTTGGATCCATCATTTGAAAACAGCCCGTAATGTATAAACATGTTGGCATGCAGAAGGTTATGTTTTAATGATTGCCTCTGTTAACGGCAGCGTTCACGGGTAATTGGTTCTAGCGGAAGATGCTAACCTTTTCAGAGAACAAATAAGATTGCGAGAAAGCGGGATGCGCTGATCTGTGTGTGTATGACTGCATAACCCCTTGCTACACGCGAGCCGAGTTATAAAAACAATTGGAAATATGCATCAGGGAACGCTAACCTCAGACAAGCACTCTTGCATTAGCTTCTCGACCACTGGAGAGAGCATTGATTGCTGCCACAAAAACTAATTAAAGAAGCATTTGCTGTGCATTCCCTAATCAGGGGAAAACTTTTTAAGAGAGCAGCTTTGCATGTCATTAGCTTCCATAAGAGAAACCCTTGCGAGAGGCTAATTGAACACAGTTGCCTGTGAGCAGACACTGCTACGACTGGGCTGATGTTATTGAGAGATTTTAGCTTTAGCATTTATTTAGCCAGTGAAGGGGAATAAAGCTGCAGGAGACTGAAATCATCATGGGATGAGCGCTAATAACCAGGCCTTTGCATCTAGCTAATGGGCACCGCGCACCAAACATACACTTATATGAGCACAATGCCTGACTAGTGCAATCACACAATCGGTCACACACAGAAGAATAAATATAATTTCATCCCAAAATTGCACATAATCCTCTTGAATAAACAAGCAGCAACACAGCAGGGCTTTAAAGAAAATTGGCAAGCTGTTCGAGCTAGCGGTAGCATAAGCATTAGCAAAACACAGCTAACAGGCCGCTATTAGCGCTATATTTTCAACCTAGGCTTATGGGAAAAACGTGCTTCAAAAATGTACCTGTACGTTACATTTATTTGGACATTACATCTACCTGTACTCTGTTGTTCTGTCCTGAATAGACCTCAAAGACTCCCACATATTGATCCTACAGATCTGTCAATGTAGTAACATATCTACTTCATTATTGACAAAATATTTTGACTGTATAGCCAGAGGAGAAATGGCCCCCTGGTGGTTCTCAAGTTTTTTTTTTGTTTTTTTTTGTTGTTGTTTTTTTCCCATCCATTATCCAGTTTTTTGTTCCTTGCCTCATTTGCCTTGGCTTGCACACTAGGAGACTAAAGATATCAGGTGCTGTGTACAAAGTGTTATATATTTTGCAATGACTACTTTCAATTAACTCCTCAGTTACACTGCTGAAGGGTTGGCGATATGATTGAAATTTTTAACACTGTCATTTATATGCATCACTTCACCATCAGTGATGCACTCCACCAAATAGTAATTAAGTTTGTCACACTATCAAATGAAATCTAAATATATATATATAGTATGTAAAGCAATATATAGCAAATCTCAACTACCCGATCTATTTTATTTTTTTATTTTTTTTTGCATAATTTAACTATATTATGGCCCAGCTCTAATCTTTAAATTACGAGTATAAGACATGAAGATGTTAATATATTATAAACATAAATATCATGATTTTTTGCTTTGAAAAAATGTATATTATGAAAAGCACTATACTAATAAATGTAACTTGACTGCAGTTTCCCTCTGAAATGAACACTAGGGGCAGTAAAATACCAACGACTTTTATCACTAATTATGATTACAGGGGCAGATTATCAAATAATAAAGACTTATTTTTGTGTGGCTCTTTGCACAATACTATATTATGACCTCAAAAATGCTTTTATCATGGTGCATGATTTGAAAACAAATTTTGATATTTGCGTCACAAAACCAGCTCCATTCGTATGGCTTTGCTAACTTAATAAACTTGCATGTTAGCTCACCCGATATAGCAATGTACTTGCAATGTGGTACAAGTCCTGTAAAACAACACTTGATATAAGAGTTGAAGTTGTAGAAAAGTTGTAAAATGACCTGGTTGTTTCAGCAAATTAATTTTCATCTCACGTTTGCTTTTGTTAACACTATTGGTTAGTTTTAGGGTAGTGATTAGTATAGATGGTACACTATTTTTACACACTTTATTTAGCATTGACTTTTTTAAATCCACTTACCAGACATTTAAATTTAAACTTTAAAAAAAATCACATTCATCTGTTTCTTATAAAACTGAACACGCTTTTAGCACCACTTACTAGAAAGTGAATCTCAAAATGTGCAGGAAGCAACATAATACCATTTTGCTGAATTTTCGCCACAGGCCCATTTTTCCAATGAGCCTGGATTGTATATTTCACACTTCCAAAGTCTCTCCTCATGAAATGCTAGAGATAACAGCGAGAGATGTTCCAAACGCGCATAAAACTTTTAACACTTTCCATGCTAGCTGGAAGACACAGGAGCAACATCTAAATTATAAACGCAATATTTGACATGGACTGCGCTTCATCTTCCAATCACACACACTTCAGCCAGTTTTGGAGCTCTTTCTGATGTTGAAACTTTGAACAGAAGTTCTTGGAGGCAGTTCCTATTGTGTAGGTCATTTCATTCTGTTTGAAAGCGCTAGATGTGAGTAAGCTAGAACAAGGGCAAAGACGGCTACTTCTGACTTTAAATGAGGAGCGCAGGCCTTTAAATCTGATTGCTTGCCATCTTTTGTGCCATGATTTAGACGTTCTTTGCAATGGGGAGATCGAGATCTCTTACGGTAGACTGGTTTAGCAAGCTTTATCGAGTTTCAGCTAGGCTGCAGCTGGAGTACGGCGTCAGCTGTCATAAAGCGAGACGGCTTCTTGCCCTCTGGTCACCTATCATAAGTGATGTATATCACCCTATCATTGTTGTAAGATAGCAGGATAAATTCTCAGAATAAAATCTATAATGAAACTCCTGTCAGAACAGTGAGACTCTCCAAAGGCTCTGTTACATCATTTCGGGTCTGGATTTCACCATTGTTTCTGCACAGCATGGCTGATGTGCTCAAATTGCTCATATCTCTCTTAATGTTCTCTGCAGTGGGCCGTCGTCTCAGAAACCCTCATTAGATGAACTGCTTGTTAGTGTGCCTCCAACACCCTTGCATTCCCTGCTGAAAAATACATTGCTCATGGAGAGAGTTCCATTACATATAAACACACTGGGGTGGATTCACTAAACAGTTGTGGCATGCTGTATTTGGGCGCAAACGCCTGCGTCTTATTCACTAACCACCCGCAATCCAGTTTAATCAGCCACTAAATGTGCGAGAATAGCTCTATTTAAATGAAGAATTGTCATTCATTTCACCGCAAATATGCACGTTCTCTGCAAATGGGGCTTACTACAGACAAATGCGCTTTGTTCACAAAACTCAGCCTGGTGCAATTAACTTTGTGCTGTTACTGCCTTTGGAATGAGAATTTTATTTAAAAGAGATGTTTGTATGCATTTTCTGTTGATCTTAATGGCTGCAGTAAATCATCAAATGATTAGCATTATAACTGCATATATATCTAGATGCAGTCACGGTTTCTGTATTGTGAAGAAACGATTTAGGCGCTTAATCGCAGTGTTGCTGTATGGTTCCAGTTAAATATGCTGGATCATGGTACATAATCCATAACCTACACTCTGGGTATTAACAGAGTATGTAATCTGGATTATTAATTGTTTGCTTTTCATTAAACTCACAAACTTCTTGCAGGACTTTCACAAACTCCAGTTTTTATGAATCCATGATGGAATATAACTTTCTTTGTATTTTTATATCAATGTGGTACAAGATTTACCTGTTTAAATCAGTGTGATAAATGACTTACTGTAGGTCAAATAATCTAAAAGTAATCCAAAGTAGTCAGATTACATTACCTAAAATGTAATGTAATGGATGTGTAATGTAACTTTTGCCATGTAATTTGAATCAGTATCAGACTACAATTTATAAGTAATCTACCCAGCATTGGCTGCACTGCACTGTTTCATGGGAGAAGAGCATAAAAATGCTTAAGTAAAAACCTGTTAATTGGTTAACTGTAATTATTTCACATAGATTTATATGTAATTTCAGCTTAAAATACTGTAAAATTTAAGGTTTGAGATATAAGTATTTGTATAAATTACTATTAAAATGAAACATTCCTAGAAGTCTCTGCATTAACATGTATCTTTTAAGTTAAGTTTTGTCATATTTTTGTCACCAGTTATGTACATTAGGGCATTTTGCGTTACATTTTATGTTATTTAGTTCATGTTTACTTCATTATTTTAGTGTGCTAACCTGATTATAAATTGTAATATATATATATATATATATATATATATATATATATATATTAGGCATCAAAATGCCATCTCATAATCCCTGAAACATTGTCACCATTTTTACAGTGAATTTCTGACAGGATTATTTACAGTTTGACAGTTTTTAGCGTTTTTTTACAGTGTAGCGCTCAACCAGCCTGGAAGATGAGAAATTGCTCCATTGCTTTCAGTGCTAGTTTAATAATAATTTATGTATGACATTACCTGATTCGTCTACCTAAATTGAATGCTAAACTCAAACAGCATGTGCAAATAAACAACAATCAGCAAGGCAATTCATTCTCAGTGTATCCCACTATCTTTAATGCTCTCTTACTAATTTAAATGAATACATCTATATTTGGTTTCTCATTATCTTTAAGTGCATCTTTCTCTTTCTCTTTTTAGAATCCTTGCCCAGGAACTGTCTTAAGGTTACAGATTGTGAACTTGTCAATTTGTTAGTTCCTGTACATTTGCCTGCTAATGTGCTCCGCTAGCTCTCCGCTGTGAGCTCTAAGCCCTTGACACTCCTAGTTAGCTCATTTGAGTCTCAAGCCTGTGGATCCATTCCAGCACTGAAGTGTGACGATAATTACCATTATATACTACCATAATCAACACATTCATTTGCTCGCTGCTCCCCCTTTTTCTCTCACACCCTCTTCCTCTCCAAAAAATGATGGAACCCCGTCTGGTTGCCATCCCATATGAGGAAGTACTCTGGTGTTACTGTGATACAGTGATGATATTAGAAAGTCATATCATGATAACACGGTAGTATGATATTGTTTTTTGTTGGAGTGGGGAGTTGTGTAAAAGCATTGGTCGTGCTCTCACAAAATCACAGATTTGCTCATAAATGTTAATTATTTGTGATCTTTTAATGTTCTGATAAATACATGTTAGATTATTTGTTTGTTTCTAAGTACGATTAGAAATGTCTAAATCATTTAAACAGCATTTTAATACTGACTATTTTTCAACATAAAACTTCTCATTACACAGTGATTTGAGGCAAGAAATTATTCTTGCTTAAAAATTCAAGTGGGCAAATGAATTTGAGACATTTACTTTGACAGCTTCAATCCAACATCTGCCGCTGTCAGTCCCGTTTTGTAGGTCAGTGGATAAATGCGCATATCAGCAAATAAAAGTTATGAATATCTTTGAGTTAGTGGTAACATTTTTGCTTTGAAAATAAGTAGTTTTGGATTCTAATCTTCCTAATATAGCGCTTCTTTTTACTAAACACAATATTTCATAATTAAAATTAAATGGTGGGGACAGAATAATGATTCTGTTTGTTGTTGGTTCCGTTAATGGTCCAGAGTGCTGTTAAGGGAAAAAAAACATTTAGGAAAAAGAAATGTGATTCCATTGAAAAAATAACAAATACATTTAAAAGTTTTTTTGCTAAGACATTTTAATGGATTTTCACAGTCATTTTAGAGTCAGCATAAATGCAACTTTACCTCATGTAAACACAATACTTTGATCAATTTGATGCAATTAAAGGGATAGTTCACCAAAAATGGAAAATTCTGTCATTAATTACTCACCCTCATGTTGTTCCAAACCCGTAAGACCTTTGGTCATCTTCAGAACATAAATTAAGATATTTTTGATGAAACCCGAGAGCTTTCTGATCCTCCATAGACAGTAAGGGAACTACCATGTTCAAGGCCCAGAAAGGTAGTAAGGACATTGTTAAAATAGTCCATGTGACATCAGTGGTTCCACCGTAATGTTATGAAGCTACGAGAATACTTTTTGTGTGCAAAGAAAACAAAAATAACAGCTTTATTCAACAATTTCTTCTCTTCCGGGTCAGTCCACTGCCATTCATGAAAATACCAAAATGCATAGATGATGTGTCATTGTCTTGTAGTGATGCGCAGATTTGTAAACATAGCAGTAAAGAAGGCATCACATTTTTGGGGTGCTAAAGAAAATGAGTTCATGTTGACAACGCAATTTAAATATACTGCAGTACATTGAAGGTATGTGATTAATGGCGATAAAAAAATTTTTGGCAAATAATAAAAATAGTGAAAATTGCATGTAAACAGGAGTGAAGAGGTTTAAACGTGCTATGTAAAGATACTACTCTGTAATACATCCTCACTCTGTTCTTCGCAGAATTACATTTTGATTCACTCATACTGCGTCATTGCTTTTTTACGCACAGTGTTGAGCCTTATAACCAATCACAGGTGTTTCTGTTGAGCTTAGGAATGCAGTGGCCAATCAGAGATACCTTAGATTAGGCATTCAGACTAGTCAGCGCTAAAAACTCCGGAGTTGTTGATGAGAACGTGCTCACTGATTGAATTCTTTGCACCCGTAAATTCCCTCATCTTAAACAACACTGTGCAGATACGATGTAAATAAAAGATTCATCTCGTAGCTTCACTGATTATAATGTGAGTTTTTGCACAACTTGCACTAGACTAGACTAACGTCAAGGACTAATATGTTTGTCTGTAAAGCCAGAGCCAGAATATACGAAGAGCTGTTTCCTCAAAACGCAGACACAAAACACAAAAAAATTTATATGTATTATATAATCAATCATTACAGTGGTGGCCAAAATGATTAGAACACTAGTATTTTCAGCAGCTAAAAAATGGTTTTAATTCAGTTATTTCTATCTTTTGCTGTAGTGTGTCAGTAGGAAATATCAGTTTACATTTCCAAACATTCGTTTTGCCATTAATTGTAATAATCCAGAGAGATTTTTGTTTGTACAAGGAGTCTGACAACAGCCAGTGCTCCACACAGAGATCCGATCTCACCATCATCCAGTCTGTCTGAAGAAACAGAACAAACTGAGACAGACTAAATCCAGAAGAACTGTGGCAACATCTCCAAGATGCTACCTGTAACCTACCTGTAAAGCTACCTGAAAAACTATGCGCAAGTGCACCTAGGGCAAAAACTGCTTTAAACACAAAGGATGGTCACGCCAAATGTTGATTTTAATTTAGTTAATAGAAGTTAATTTTTGACAGCATCCTCATTTTACAGCATTTTTACAAAAGTGCCTAAAACTTTTAACAGTACTGTAGCTTTGCACGTAGGTTTCTTGAAGCGTCTTGGAGACGTTGCCACAGTCCTTCTGGATTTAATTTCAGTTTGTTCTGTTTCTTCATGTCATTCCAGACAGACTGGATGATGATGGCTGTTGTCAGACTCCTTGTGCAAACAAAAATCTCTCTGGATTATTACAATTAATGGCAAACTGAATGTTTGGAAATGTAACTGATATTTCCTACTGACGCACTACAGCAAAAGATAGAGATAACTGACTTAAAACCATTTTTTAGCTGGTGAAAATACTAGTGTTCTAATAATTTTGGCCACCACTGTACAATAGCAAGAGCAATAATCGGCAATATCAATTTTTGTCATAATATTGCAGCCATATTATCTCCTGTTTTAAAACATATAATTTAGATAAACTTTTAAACAGTCAGTTGTTATTGGCAACAGTTTAAAGTATTTTCATTGATTGAAGTAATTGGTTCAAGTATTTGACATTAAAGACCACAAGATACAATTATTACAATAAGGTGGTGATAAAAATTGCCCCCACAAATGTAAAAAAAATAAAATAAAATAATTGGCCCTTAATGGAAAAGTTAATTTCTGACACTGATGCCCAACAGAGCGAACAATAATAAAAATAAATATAAATATATATATATATATGTATATATGTGTGTGTGTGTGTGTTAAGTATTTTAATTTCTAAAAACCTTTTTAGAATCACTTATTGGTTCCAAATTCACGTCCCCCTAATGTTTGGATTAGTGGTGGATCAGTGTGCAGTTTCAGTAACTGAATCCTAAGCTTTGGCATTTACATTTCCAGATCTCTCCTATCTTGAATATTTGGTTACATCGTTGAATCTGAGTAAACAATCACATAGCCACATCTTTCACACAGCAAACTGCTGTTTTTATTATCACCGTCTTGCCTTTCTTATACACCCTCGAAGATAAACTCCTCTGAGATGCAATGGGCCTCTATGTTTTTTCAGATAGGTACATGGTAGATGGGAGAAGATTAACTTGGGGAGGCTGTGTCTGCTTCAGTGTATCAAGTTGTTCCGCTCTAGGTGTTTCTCCCAGTGCAGAAAAAAAAAAAGTTGAGGTGAGAAGAGGAGAGCATGAAGGAATGCTGCAACACTGCAGCTCTCCGTGAATAAAAGGACAAATACTCTACAAGAAAACACAAGCTGGTTCGCCTCAGCGTGCGGTGTGTGCGTGGGTGATCAGATGTGCATATGCTTAGGGGGAAAGTGTTTTGAATATTTGACTTCGATTGCGATAGTATTACAGGAGTTCTGCAAGTATGTTTTTGTTTGAAGGTTGTGGTCATGACTTCAAATTATTCTCCAGTTTTTGTGTGTGTATGTGTTTGTGTGTGTGTGTGAGAGAGAGAGGGAGTAAGAGCTCAGTTCTCCTCCAAGATCATGAACAGGATTTAAAGTCCTGTGGGAATGCTACTGCTCTGCACTATCACTTTGTGACACCTCGGACAAAACAGGCTATAACCAGACACAAACACACACACAGTGCTAGTCCAGCTTCTTATCAGATGAGACTTTGATGGGTTAATTTGATCAGTCCGTGAGGATTACATACTGAAGCCTCTAGTTTGGTGTAGTTGGCCAATTTGGAAGCTGCTTTCAAACATCAATCTGAAACAACCACAGTTGGAGTCCAAAGGTAACGCATGCCAGTACTCGCACATGTGCACATTCACACACCACCGGCTGCAGAGTTGCAGTTTGAGGCACATCTGCTGCAGCTGCATGTTGCAGCGCTGCATCATTAAACTAGTTAGAGAGACATTTGGCTAATTGTCTTCATCTCCGCTGCTTGCTGTTCCTTTGCCCTCTTTCCCTTTTTTGAATGTCTCTTACCAACCGGCCAGGTTTGGCTGAGTTGCATAGCCATTTAGCCCCTGCTGAGAGATTGTTGTAACTACACTGTTCTGAAGGCAAAAAGCATCTTTCTCTATTGACAGCTAAGTGTAACTGTATACAGTATTCTTTCTTTCTGTCTTTTTTATACAAGCTGTACACTCACTACTTTACATTGTAGCAAAGTGTCATTTCTTCAGTGTTGTCACATGAAAAGATTATAATAAAATATTTACAAAAATGTGAGGGGTGTACTCACTTCTGTGAGATACTATATATATATATATATATATATATATATATATGCTGTTCTTATTTAGGAATAAAATTTGGAAAAATGCTATTGCATAACCCAATGACAAAATCATTTTAATAATAAATACATTTAAAATCATTTTTGCACAAAAGGTGTTTACACAGACTTTTTAATGTCTTTATAATCAGCCTTAACTGTTTGTTAAACAGTAATATTAGAAACAAAACTGTGGTAATATTTCTTTTTTTTAATAAAGAAATGTATTTTTAAACATAATATTGTCTTTAATTACACGTTATATGAACAACCGTTCAACAGCTTCAGTGATCTAAACCACACAGTTAGCTCTAAACTTCATGTGTTTGATTCACTAAAAAGAACAAGCTCATTAGAGTCATTCATTTGGCATTCAGACTGGCTGTGTTGCATATTTTTGATTGACAAAAAAGAAGCAACTCATAAAAGTTGTTCATTTGAAAGTTGAAAACTGGATATGTTGTATTTTGTTTAGATTCATGAAGAGGAACTGTCTCACAAGAATCATTTAGTTTGTGTTCAGGCTACATTGTTCACACTGTATTTTTTGCACCGTAAATTTAGTTGTGGTACTGTGACGCCAGTGTGACAACCGTTAATGGAACCAACCATTAAGAGACCCTTTTCTGTTACTTCACAAATCAACTAGTGTCTTGACAATATACATGGCGTCAGTTAAATGTCCAGTGAGTAGTCATGTTCTAACTAACCACAGTGTTTCCATCCTCCCGTCAATCTCAATCTCATTCTTTCTGCACTGATTCGGATGAGTGTTGGTGGCGCCCCATGGCAGTACTCTGTCTGATCACATGGGCAGCACTAACAGCTGAAGAGGACTGATCCTGTGTCCTTCATGTCTCAACACACATGGACTCATGTGCTGAAAATAGGATTAGTTCTCACAGAGAGTGAGTGTCTGTGTGTGATGTCTTTCATGTGGTCATGAGACACACTCTGGACCATAGATGAAAGTCATCTTTTGTCATATGTCAAGATCGGTTTTATCTCTCCAATGACATACATGCACGCATACACTTGAAACAGTTCTTTCCCACCATATTCTACAGAGCGACTGCCATTTGTTTCTGTCGTGTGTGTAAGAAAATAACCTAATAAATAAGTGATAATAATGCCAGCTTGTACTATGTGTTAATATATTGATATTTTTTAAATGCATTAACAAAAATCCAGTAATACTATTTTATTAATTTTTTCCCCCTTCCTTCTTCTTCATAAGAATTTCTCCTTGATACAGTATATTAGCAAGTATGCACATTTTGATGAAAACAAACAAAAAAACAGCATACTTTCAGAAAATTAACACTTCAAGAACAAGCAAATATCTTTTTTTATCAATTAATCTTATGTGTGTGCATTTTTGTTTTGTTTTGTTTGTCAATATCGAATGATTTTAGGGAGGCATTATTTAAGAATAAACAACTGATATTTAAAAAATAGATATAGAATCCGTGAGAATTAAATAAGCTTTCAAAGAAGCACCTTGTAATGTCATTATACTGTAAAACTGCAAAACATGTCACCTTTCATACAGACGTAATCATTTAAAGTGTTAGGTCACCCAAAAATGAAAAAATCTGTCATTTATGCATTTAACACTGATCAGTGCACATACTGTACGTAGAGCACATCAAATATGGTAAACATTGAAGCTTTTGTTTGCCATATGTATGTGTGTTGATTAAAACTTGGATTAAACCCCTTGATTTATACAAATACGCACCTTTCAGTGGATGGACAGAAATGATGAGTGAATATTACAAATATCTTTATTTGTTTTTTGAAGATGAATGAAAGTCCCAGTGGGTTTGGAACGACATGAGGGTGAATAAATGATTACAGAATTATAATTTTTGGATGAAATATCCCTTCAGTCATTTACTATCCATTTCACTTTCATTTATCGTAATTATGAACCATTTTATTCACAGAATCACAGAATATATAAAGTCACACAAGGGTTGGATTGACTAATGGGTTACCAGATGATTACAAAACTTCAGTTTTTGGGTGAACTATTCCTTTAAATGCTTAATTTGTCCAAAATGTACTTTAAATTCATATTTTCAAAACGAAAAAGACATCCGTTTCATAGCATGACCTATATACTGCCTTGCAATTTTGTTCCATTTTTGGCATCAAAAACATTGTCTACCATAACATCTCCCTAATATGATGGAGCTGCATATCGCCTACATACAGTGTTTGAAGATGCACAGATCTATTAGTTTTATTAGCTTTATAGGTTCTTTGTTTTTTACAGTTTCGCTCACAGACAATATTAGCTCATAATCTGCCCCCCTCTGCTCGCATGAATAATGAATAAAGTTAATAACATTAATTTATCCTATTCATTCTGCTAAGTCGCAGTAGATTGAGTTCCAGGCATTCATCGCAGGAGGAGTTTTCATGTCTTTGTCCTTCCTTTCTTAATTAAACCTGTCTTTAACATGAAGGCCTTTTTATTTCTCACTCATGCGCGGAAACGCTTCAAGTCAGACAAAAGAGGAGGATTGAAGAAAAATCATTTTGTCCCTCATGGAGACTGCATGACACCAGCTCAACATTCTGACCGCGTACCGTATGTGTCGCGCATTTAAAATGCTTGCATGCTGTATGCAGATAAGAACTTGATCTTATCAAAGCTAATCAATTTTAGGCAGTAGAGATCACATCCAATTAAGTTGACATGCACAAACACTGTCCCATGAGAGTTTATGAGCTTGTAGAATGTATTACAGGTCACAACGGCAGAATCGATTCATTCGTTGTTAAAGGAATAGTTCACCTAAAAATTCAAATTTGCTGAAAATGTACTCACCCTCAAGCCATCCTAGATGTAGATGAGTTTGTTTATTCATTGGAACAGATGTGGAAAAATTTAGCATTACATTACTTGCTCACCAATGGATCCTCTGCAGTGAATGGGTGCCGTCAGAATGAGAGTCCAAACAGCTGATACAAACATCACAATAATCCACAAGTAATCAACACAACTTAAATAAATTGCCTTGTGAAGCAAAAAGCTGTGTTTGTGAAGCACTTATAGCCAAAATACGAGTCCACAATCCATAATAAGGCTTCCTCCAAAAAAAAAAAAGTCTGTCTCCTGTTGTCCTCTCACATCAAAATCCACCAACATATTTGTCTTGAACTGTTTTGGGTTTTTGTCTGTAAACGGTACTTAATCTGTGTATATTTCTCTCCTGATTCAGACAAGAAGACCTTTTTACTGGAGAAAGCAATATTATGGACTTGTTTTTTTTAACCAGAAACAATGATTTGACGTTAAAAACATCTTAATGTTGGATTTGTTTCTTACAAACATGCAGCTTTTTGCTTCACAAGACATTAATTGATGAACTGGAGTGGTGCGGATTACTTGTGGATTATTGTGATGTTTTTATCAGCTATTTGGACTCTCATTCTGACGGCACCCATTCACTGCAGAGGATCCTTTGAGGAGCATGTGATGTACTGTAATGCTAAATTTCTCCATCTGTTCAGAGGAAGAAACAAACTCATCTACATCTTAGAAAACCTGAAGGTGAGTACATTTTCAGCAAATTTTCATTTTGGGTGAACTATTCCTTTAAAAAGTGATGATGCTTGAGGTGAATCTGTATTTTGGTGCAAATATAATTCTTGTAAACACACTCCCTCTCTCACACAATTCCAACCACATTCATATGCACAAAGAAATAAAGCACTAATCTTATTTTGGGGTTGAAGAATGAATTGAAATGAAGCATGATTCTTTCACACATCCTCGAGAGGCTGCGTGTGTGAGAGCGCTTCACAGTCTCTATAGTTAATTTATCAGACTTTCTCTGCCCTGCGTAACGTTCTGGCATGTGGTTGCTATGGAATTAGCAGAACAAAGCAAGCCGTTCTAAAGCCTGATTACCCTATTTTGAATTATTAAGACATGAGAGGACACACACACATACACACGCTAGATGACGAGATACTGTATCTGCTGCTTTTGTTCCTCTTGTGTCTTTTCTACTTATTCATTTGTAATCTTCTAAAATGTTAGCCTGGCGCATGTGAAGACACAAAAAGCGTGATTGTGTTTAGGATAAAATATTGCCTACTCTGAGTTTTTGAAATACTGTACAGTGTTTCACAGTTGGTGACCGTTTAATGCAAGTGAATGTAATGATGACAACTGTCACTTAACTAGGTTGTATGAAACGTCGTTCTGAATTGTTCGTCTAGCACTAGCCAATACAGAAACTTTATTCCATTCAACCTACAGCATATATGTTATCCACATTCAAACGTTCACCTGTGGAAAGAAGTGAATAAGGACTGTAATTGACCTTCTCTCAACAAAAATAGATGCATTACACTCTTGACCTAGAGTTACGTACTTTACGTGGACAAAAAATTGCCAGTGAACACGACTTACCTTTGTATTTCAGAAGTGGATATTGCAATGAGAGTCTAGCAGTCTGGGTTTCACAAAAAATACTACTTTGACTACTACTGCTATTAATAGCAGTATTTGAATAATTAAAGCATTTGACATTTTCTTACTGTTACATTCTGCTTTCTAAAGACCAAAATCATGAAAATAAATACAAATTCTGTTGACAGGATTAGTTTGGTGGGTTATGTGTTTAATATTTTACTCACATTAAAAATTATAATATTATAAATATATTTTTTTCACAGTACAAATGGTTATTTATTCATAAAAAATATATACCCTTAATATATTCTTTAACATTTTAGATAGTAAGTCTTATCTGAAAACCCCAGGTGTGCCATAAAAAAGACTGTAAGTGTTTTCGGTAAAATTACATGAAATAGTACACAGTATCAAACCATAAATGGTTTAAAATATAGTCAAATATGTATATCAACGATTTAGACTCAACCAATTTATTGAAGCTAACCCAGAATTTTAAAGATGAGTGCATTGCATTTTGAGAAACAGCCCAACTGTTTGATAGCTGGTAATATACTGCAGGAGACTGTGGTGAGAGTCATTATGTCGTCTGGAAATTACACATACTGATTTCCTTTCAATTTTTGTATGATAGCATGCTATTTCAAACACAGCAAGAGAGAGAGAGAGACTGATATCATGGAGTAGGAGACACAGACATTCATCTGCAACTGACAAGCTTCTTGTTGATCATAAAAAGATCACTTATAATCAATTTTTCCCACCTGCTCTGTTCTCTCTTTCTGTCTCCGTCTCGGCCAGTAACTGTTCTTTTGTGATTCCACTAGCTTCTTTAAAATCTCCAGACACGCACAGGCTACGGAGCGCAGCAACCACATCCCATAATTACTGCCTTGTCACCATGGTGAAAGACGAACTAATGAGACCAAAGCAAGTTTGCTGCCACCTTCTTTTTCTAAAACAGACGGACTTCTCTCACTTTTTGACTCGTTTTCTCAAGAACTTATCCATGATGAAATGATAATGTTAACGGAATAGTTCATCCCAAATCCTGCCATCATTCATTCACTGTTCCATAACTGTTATTACAAACTGGTATGCCATTTGAAATGTAAAAAAAAAAAAAAATGCACTGGTAGTTTCATATGCAATTTACAATAAAAATAGTCCATGCACTATTTTCTAACAGTCGCTATGTTCCAGCTTTGTGAGTAACAAACTAAAATTTGTCACTCACTGAAAATATTGACATGTGCGCTAGCTCTCCTTGGTGCATTAAGAGAGAGAGAAGCAGTAATTTCTGCTTAGCTGACTCATGAATGAATCATTCTTTCGAGACAATCTTTTCAATGAATCAGTTGATCCAGTTCAGTAATTTGTTCACAAATAAAGCTGAAGTTCAAGTTCAACTCACTGGCTTAATGATCCGGTCACAGCTGTTAGAAGCTCACTGGATTGGTGTAATGTGAATAGTGACATAAAATTTCAGTCCGTTTCTCACAGAAAATGATTGTATGGCTTCACAAGACATGGAATATAGTGTAAATGTCATATGGACCACATTTAGTGTTTTGTTTTCTTTTTAAAGTTAAAAGCTTCAGTCTCCATGTACTTTAAAGAGCCACCAGTACATTCTTCATAATTTCTTCTTATGTGAAGTTATGCTGGTTTGGAACAACGTGAGGATTAGTAAACGACGAGTATCTTCATTTTTTTTGGGTGAACTGTCTCTTTAATAGCGTTCTTGTACCAGAAGGTAGGAAATGCAGTAAAGCTAACAGAAGGGTCTGGAATATTTCTGCGAGTGTATATATAGAAGGTTGTGTATTTGTTAAGAAACCTCCTTGCCTCTCTGGAGATTGTTGGCTGAGGTCACTTCAGAAGAATCCATTAACAGCTTTAACATGTGGGTGTTTCTTTCTAGTTCTGTTAGGGTGGGCGGTGAGGAAAAACAGAGCGCTGCATGTTTCTGCAGAAAGTGTCCACTAATCATTCAGCTTATCATGAGGAATTTGGAGAGGGGCAATCTTCCAAAGAGGAACCCACCCACACTCTCACACCACTGCCTCAATCTCGCACTCGCTCTCACGCGCATATGCATACACGACGGGATCCTCGAATGGGTCTTTAATGAAGCCGAGTAAAGTGATGAAGAGGGGAAAGCAATAAGTCTTTCCACCATCAATAGTAGGGGATGAGAGAAGCAAAGAGAATGATGAAAAACATGCAGAGCTTTAAAGAATGCGAGGTGAAGGTTGTGGATGGCGACCTTTAAAATAAGAACATGAGCAAATTTTTATTATTTTATAAAATACAATATAAAAAGCAATTACTAGCATATAGAGTCACAAATTCTAAGAAATGTGAATGTTATTCCAATAATACTCTTCCAAATGCTGTACCAGCTAGGATAACATTGTCATCTGAATAAACTGTTTCATACTGAACAATGTTGTTGATGTGTTAAGGGTTTGTGAGTTCCCAGCATGCATTTATGTGTGAATAAATGATGTGGTTACTGTTATATGATTATTGTTTGTGACTTTATGCTGCTGTTGTTTTTATTGTCCTGTTATTTATTTGTTGTGTGGGAACTTTAAGAGCTAAATGTGAACCACGGGGTTTGAAGGGGTCTAAAACCCTATTTAAGGTCTTAACTATGGTGGCCTAGTAGTGCACAACACAACAGAAACAAGCCGCAACACAACAAAATTAGCACAACACAATGCAAACAATCTGCAACACAATGAAATTAGCACAACACAACGAAACTAGCACAACACAAAGGAAGCAAGCTGCAACACAATGAAAACAAGTCACAGCACAATGGAAACAAGCCGCAATACAACGAAATTAACACAACACAACGGAAACAAGCTGCGACACAATATTAGCTTAACACATTGGAAACAAGCCACAACACAATGAAATTAGCACAACACAAGGGAAACAAGCCGTAACACAACAATATTAGCATAACACATTGGAAACAAGCCACAACACAACGAAATTAGCACAACACAACGGAAACAAGCCGCAACACAACGAAATTAGCACAACGGAAACAATGCGCAACACAATGAAATTAGCACAACACAACGGAAACTCACCCAAAAATGAAACTTCTGTCATCATTTTCTCACCCTCAAGGTTTTCCATACCTGTATGAGTTTCTTTTGTCTGCTGAAGACAAAAGAAGATCCTTAGCCATCTTCAAGAAACGGCTAAAAACACATCTGTTCTATCTTTATTTGACCCTGTAACTCTATCACTCTCTATTCTAATTCTATTTTATCTATCTGTCTTTTAAAAAAAAAAAAAAAACACACACCCTTGACCCTCTATCAACTACATATTTATTCTCTAACTGCTACTTTTTCTTTAAAAACTAACACTAGCTTTCTTTTTTCTATTCTATCTACTTGTTTTCCTTGAGAAAAAAAAAAAAAAAAAAAAAAAAAAAAAAAAAAAAAAAAAAAAAAAAAAAACCTTGCTATGTGTACTGCGTTAGGCTAACCGAGACTTGTCATATGCTTGCATGTTGTTGCTCTTTTGTTGATTTTGATTGCTTCTATTGTCCTCTTTTGTAAGTCGCTTTGGATAAAAGCGTCTGCTAAATAACTAAATGTAAATGTAAATGTAAGATAAGTTTGAAGAATGTTGGTAGTCAATGGTCCCCAATGACTCCCATAGTATTTTTTATATAATATGGAGAACATCAACAGTTTGATTACCCATATTCTTCAAAATATCTTTTATGTTCAACAGAAAAAAAAACAATGTTATTATAAAGTTAGTTGCAAGTTAGTTAGATAATGTATAATCTCACTCTAAATATGTTGATGAATAAGAGTACGTTTGAAGACTTAACCATAGCAACAGTTCACTGCTTTATAAATTAACACTTTATCAATGAACTCATCACATGTAAAACTCAAATTTTCACAGACAAAATCCAGCAATTTCTGTAGGAATCCACTCGATCTGGAATTTCAAGTTCGGGTAAAAGATTTTCTCATGCAGATATGGATCCAAATTTACCTTTTTTTTTTTTTTTTGCCTGCAAAATTTTGCTAATATTGTTAGTGATGGCAATGCTTGGGTTGCACAAGACAAACCACAAATAAACAGACCCACCTGAAAGTCATTGTACAATTAGCACAGTAATAAAGAGCTTCTTTATAGAATAATAGGAATAACATGTAGAACTTCATAATAAAAGTGAACTAAAACCATATAAGAATGTTGAATCATATAAGAATTATTTAGGCAGTTGTTGAGAGGACTGCAAAATCACAATGCATCATGTTGCCTTGTTTTTTTTAGCTTTTTTCAGCAATCCCTTTCTTACAATGCATATGCAGATATGTATGTTTATGATTAGCTTATAATTTACATAAATGTGGTATTATAATATTTTGCTTCTATTTATCCAATAAATTATTAGGTAGATTGCTGAATGACCTCTTCACTTGAGTTGCTTCCATAATGATGTTTACTCTCTCGAAATGAGATTTTGAGAAGCGTCTTTCATAAGCGCTACAATAACACTCTGACCTCTGAAAATATTCATTGCATTCATCATCAATACCGCAGTGTTTTTAATAAATTTGCAAGGACAACGCTACAAAAGAAGCTCTTTTTTCTCTCCAAGTGATTCGTCAGTGCCCGTTTTTTCACCAACCGACAATGCGGCTGTTCTTCCGGAAGCTTCCGCTGACCATGAAAATTAAACAGTGATTACACATTGTTCGGGTTTACAAGGCAGCATACAAGTTTCACCAGCGATATCCCATTTACAATGCTGAAAAGGCCCATTTTGTGGGTTGTCAAGATTGAAACATTATGGAGTGTGTCACTTCTAGTCATGACAGTACACTCTGCCTCTACCACTATCCATCAGAGCTGTCAAATACCCACAATGCCCGCAGGGTACCAAGCCATGGTGACTCCAAAAGAATCTTGCTTCACTGTTTCTCTTTCTCTCGACGCACTTCTGCACTAGTTTGAGCTCTGTAACCCCTTCGGTGATGGACTGCACTGTCACTCTGGAAAGGTGTGAGGGTCACTTCTTCACCGCGCGGTAATTTATTCATTCCAGCAGTGACCTTAACAACCTCTGCGCTTCCAGAACGTTCATGCAAACCCATGCGCCTTCTCTTGATCTGGATTTCATTATTCAGGGACTAAAATTAATAACCATCATTGTGTCCCTGAGCCTTGCATGCGTGTTCGGGAAAGTGTGTGTGTGTGTGTATATATGTCTGTTGGCTCTGAGGCTGTGATCGTCTTTTTGAGGGACAAGAACAGGAAATGAATTCCTGGTGCTGTGGCTTGTACTTGGGGAAAAACCGAACACCCAATCTGTTGTGTGGTCATGATGTATGTTTTACACTGAAGGAGATCTGGGGAAGTGTTCTGTTTATTTTTGCCACTGTGAGCGATCCTGAAGATTCAAGAACAGTACATGCACAAAAAAAAATAAAAAAGGGCTTAGTTCCTCTTTTGGTTATTTTTGTGGTATGAGACACACTGGCTGACCCTTCGTAGTCGACCCGAGAGACAGAATGGAGACGGCTTCTGTCAAGCGTGTACTGTCCTGCAGTAACACAATGGGCGGCTTTCACATGGTCACCCCAGCTGTCTCATCAAAAGCCGTATGAATAATGCTCAAACTACATTCAAAGAGAACAGAGCCTGAACAGACGTCTGAAATACTGAGTGTGTCTTTGGGTGTATGCATTCCTTGCTGAAACAGTAAGCTGGTTTGCTAGTCTTGACTGGTCTATCATTTCAGAGTTCATTTTTGCCAAAAAAAATATTGAAATTTCATGTATACAGTAATTGAATATGGCTCTTCTTTGATAAGATTGTTTTTAAAATTCCTTATTTATTTATTTATTTATTTATTTGTTTGTTTGTTTGTTTAATATCTTAATATATTTTAAATAAATTTCAAATATTTTTAAAATTCACATTTTGGCGGGGGGTGCTGTCCTAATATTAAAATGGTGAAACAGTATCATTAAAAGAATGAAATGTATAAAAAAAATAGTGTAAAAAAGCATCATTAAAATAATGAAATTTATAAAAATTAAACTGTAAGTGACCTACTTATTAAAAAATATTTTAACAAAACTGCTTCCCTGCTCATTAATTTTTGGAAAACTACTGACCTCCAAGACAAAGTCATGTGGTGTGAACAGCATGCAAAAGTATGCAGGAAAAGAGCAAAATATGAAATTATTAGATTGCAAAATGTCATGTGGTATGTATATACGTATATGCAAATTTTCATTATATACAGTTTATTTTCCTTTAATTATATACATTAAATTGTAATGTTTTTTTGGGAAAGCCAAATTAAGCTAACATTAATACAAAGAGTACATTTCTGAAAACTTCCCACATGTGTTTTAAACTAGATTTTTCCTTCATTGTAAAAGATTTTTTTTTTCTTTTCCTGACCAATTGACAATTTCATCCAGAAAAGTGCTCCAAAACCCCTCTTAAATCAGCAAACCACACCAATCTGACCAGCAAACCAGTCTAGTCTAGTTTAAGCTGTTTTATTCTGTACAGTTATGCAAGAGGTATGTGTGTGTGGAAGGAAAAGCGGCTGATCATTGACCTTGGGCTAATTTTCACCATAACAAGCAGTTGCTGCATTGCTCTCTCTCTCTCTCTCTCTCTGTGTGTGTGTGTGTGTGTGTGTGTGTGTGTGTGTGTGTGTGTGTGTGTTCAAGTGTCTTTAATTCAAATGGATCTACAGTCCTAGCCTTCACAGACGTTAGAGAGGTTCAGTGGTGACAGCTGTGATCCTGCTAACATCCTGAAACTTCACATCCAATAAGAGAAAGATAAGAAATAATGAGAGGAAGAGAGAGAGAAGCTTTTTTTAAATTATTGAGTATTTACGCATCCCACCTCCGCTCGTACTGCGCTCGCTTCATACATCAAAGATGTTAATAAGTGGAAATACGCTCCTGGAATTGATTTGTATTCAGCATGTAAATCAGATGAAGGACCTCTACATCCACCACAGACATTAAACATTTTCAGTTTTTGCTTGAGCCTTATTTCCATTATGTATTCACATGTGTTTGCTCAATAATAAAATAACTTAATAGAGAGTTTGAGGCAAATGGATATTGCAGAGATTGAGTTCTAGAAACCAAGAATGTTCTAAATGGATCACAAAGAGGTCTGTAATGCTCGTTAGCATTCACGTTCATCTCAATGGCACTTGCTTGGACTTGTATGCGATTTAAAAAAAAAATGTATGAGTGTAAAAACATATATTTAACAGTATTTGGACAATAATCTTCCTTTCTCTTTTTCATCTTCAGACAAAGACGGGAACCGTTTAGCTTTAGCATTTTAGCTTTAGTGCTAAAACAGCATAATGAATAGCAAAAGATGCACATTAGGCGTGTAATTTGTTTTATCTGTGGCTGAATTCAGAACCTCATACTAGTATACTATTAATATTTTTACCATATTTTTCAATGGCAGAAATAGTAGTATGCTAGTATGTGGTTTCAAATTCAGCGAGCATAATGGGAAATAATTTTGCCACAAGTTGTCATAAATGAACAAAATGAATTTCTGCCTGATTACAGTTCCTACAAAATCACATTATATGTTGTTTGAACTGTTATAATGACCATGTCTGTTTTAGTTAGCTTGCATACTAGCATAGTACAGATACCTGATAGCTTAGCCTGATATACTATGCATTTGCACTTAGCCTACATGCATTCATCACAATCTTTAATGTAATTACATTAAATGTCCAAATATTTCAGTTATTAAAAGAACAATATAATGATGTTTAGTTATTTTGTTTATTTAACAGCTTATTGAGTGAAAGAAAGTACATGTCAACTATTTGTTTTGTTTTAAAATTAAACTTAATGTTGTTTGTGTGTACTTAGTATAATTATTAACTGATGGAGACCCAATTTCTCACAACACAAAAGTTTTGGTGACCATTACAAAAAAAAAAAAAAGAAAAAGAAAAAAGAAATACAGATTTATGATGACATGAGGTTAAGTAAAATAATGAAAATCCCTTTAAATTGGTAGACAGGGACAAAAATAAACCTGTTACCTGTTAAATAACAAAATGATTTATATTTATACTGCTGTCTTTGAACAGCTGTCAATGGAGAAAGATACTATTTACCTACAAAATGCTGCAGGTACAGCATTTACTAGCAGGGGTTAATTTTGCCATGCTAAATTGCTAAATTCCTCGATCCCAACCAATCAAAAGATCTGGGGGAATGTGTTCTGACCTATCAGCTTTCACATCTCATAATGGACTGTTCATCTTAGTCCCTTAGTATGAAGTGAGAAATGTTTTGCCCTGACATTCAAGCAAACTTTTCAGTAGTTTTTCTCCAAACTTTGCTCAACCCAAAGGTGACCCTATTAAATGCAACAGCATTTGTTCTCACCTGGGTGTTAAATGTTTAATGTTCTGCATGCAGCATAACCTTTGTGCATGTGAGAGCTGAGTATGCACCAAATGGCACCGGACAGGTTCAAGAGAGCAGGTGCACAAACACACACAAACGCCGCAAAGAATTATGTGCAGCTGTTCTCTGTCAACCAGATAACCTCATAGTTGTTCTCCGAACACAATCAGATATATTTACCTTATCTCCATTGGTACAGCTCTGTCCCACAGGCTTAAGCACAAAACTTCAGATGTTTGAGGTATTAGCAAGCTCTAGAAGAGAGGAGGACAATCATATATTTACTTTATATGCTGCCTCTTCTCTTTGCCATTACTCCCCATAGAGGGAGACAGACAGAAGTGAAGCGATAGAGCCAGTGAGTTTGTAGAGTTTGCACTCACTCCTTTAGCTGTGGGATTTGAAGGATGAGGAATGCTGAGTTTTTAATGGAGCCGTGAACAGATTTTTTAATGGGTTAAAGTTTTGGAAGGGAGTTTGAGCTTTCCACCAAACCGTCCTTGGTTATTAGGACTTGCGTAATCAGGACACTCAGCACTCAGAGCAGTTAATTATTAACTATAATAAATAAATTACTGGCAGCAGAAACTCATGCCCTAACCCTGACCTTTGACCTCAAATTCAGTCCAAATGTTAGCACAGGAGTACAGTGAACTGATCACTCATAAAGCAAACATTAAATCTCATGCTCTGCTCAGACTGACTTCCCAGAAACATCATAATAATAATATCAATTACAAAATTGATCTCTTATTTTCCCTTCCTGTTCTTGCAATATTTTTCTGACCTATTCAGAACCCAGGAGGACGATATTATTGAAGCTTTATCCTTCTGTTGGACTTTGTAACTTTATTTCTCATAATATCTTCAAACTATTACTTTATCAAAATGTGACTTTATATACTAAAATAATACCAAATTATTATTTTTTTTTTTGTCCAACAATGTGTCTTGCATTATGATTTTGTCTTAAAAATTATTTCTTGTAATTGCACAATACTACTGTATCTTGAAAGTGTGCATTATTTTTTTTGTGTGATTGCAACTTATTATTTTAATATTACATGTATTTTGAAAATTTTGTTTCTTCTAATTATTACTTTGTTTCACATAACTGCAACTTTATTTCTCATAGTTTAGACTATTTATCAAAATGTCACTTTTTATCTCACTGTATATCTTGAAAATGCATCTCACTTTATTACAATTTTATTTATTGGAGTTGCAATGTTATATCTCACATTGTGACTATATATTTCGCAATATGACTTTATATCTTCAAAATGCAATCTTATTTCTCTTAATTGTTATTTTTATTAATTATTATTGTTATTAATCTTGATATTGCTAATTATTTCTTGTAATTGCAAGTTTATCTGACTTTGTGACTTTATATATCACAATATTACTTTATTTCTTATAACTACAATTTTATTTCTCATTATTGCAACTTCATTTCTAATTGTGACAATATCTCACTATGTGACTTTATTTCTTTTTTAAATCTTCATCTTACTATTTTTTTATGTTGATGTGCAAACAAGCTTATAAAAATTTGACTGAAGCTTTGTGAAAAAACACAATTAAAAAAAATATATATCCAAAATAACAATCTGACTGATTGTATATGCTTATCTATTTAGCACCACATTCATTGTATCTGAGACCCCAAACATATGTATTATGGCATTTTTCAAAAAGCATGGCTAAAGTATGTTACCAAGTTAAAATTTTATTTATAATCTGTTCTCCTAAGATTATAAAGCCATGAATTATCAACCAGATATTACTGAGTATATTTTTCAGCTATTAAAATGGCCTTAGGTTCTCTCAGACTCCAGACAGAACATGAGAGCTAATATAATCCTCATAGACACTCACAAGACGTCTTAATTAATTTGGACAACTGCCTGAATTTTTGATGTTCAGCCACATCATCCAATCAGAGCATTTTAAAATGTTACGTTAAAAGAAATGACAGCACATTAATGGGTACTTTTATAATTCCCAACATTTTTAACCTTAACAGTGTGTATGGCCAAAAGGAAGATCTCACAAATAATGTCGAACAGCTGTTACTTATGAATATTTACATGTATAAACTTATGGAGACAATGTCTGCATTAATGTAACATGTAAAGCACAAGCCCTTCAAGCTATCAGTGACATTTAATCATTTAATTGTGTTATCGGGCCGCACGCTCCCCCTGGACACACACACACACGCCCTCGACGGCTGGTGAAGAATCACCAGTCTCATCGGATTTACAAAGTGTGTTTGAGTTTGAGTTGTTTGTTCTAGGACTAGGGAGTTAAAAACATGCCTGTGTTTGATTAAAACATGGATGTGCATTTACTCTGAGTGACAGCTGGATGTGGACTGCAGGGAGTAGATGTTGAGACCTCTAGACCATGGGATAGAGGAAGACACACACACACATATAGATGGAGTTTAGACGCACAAAAGGACACACTTACAGGCACTGCTGCAAGTCTCTCTAGGCCGCCCATCAGCCGGAACAGAGAGACATAACGCCTCACCGTAACCAGGGAGACTAGTCCAAAAGGGACGTCTCCCGCCAAGCATGATTGATGTCTGATACGAGGTGATTGATGGTGTTCGCAGTTTTCAAAGTGTACGCGCGTGCTTACGCTTGTTTGTCTGAGCAAATACGGCATAAAAACAGAAGTTTGCGTGGATGCGTGCTGTCATGAGGTGTTAGCAGACGCAGAGGTTTGACTGACATGCTCTTTGACCTCCGTAATGTGACAGGGTTAAATCAAAGATGCTATGTTTGGCTGAAGAGCTGTGATGTAATCGTTCTTGTCACGAGGAAGTTTACTTATGTGTTGAGTGGCATTTAACTGAGGCGATGTGGACAGAGAGCTAGGAGAGTTTTCCCAAAAGTATTTGGACACTTCGGGACAGTCAAATCGCACTGAAAAATGTATGAATTTCATCGTATTAGATGACAAAATGTCAAAGCAATTGGCATCTGCAAACAAATGCTCCTAGAGCTTTTCTCATGGCTAACTATAGTTTTTGGAGAATTTTTCTGCAGTGATTTTTGAGCAACTCGTCCCTATGTCCTTTTTAGTGGATAAAATCAATGCAAGTGGATAAAACCAACCAGCTCTGAGACATTAAAACATTATAAACTTTGATTTGAAGCGGAAAAAAAAAAAAAAAAAGGTATATGAAAACCAGGGGGGAAAAACAAAAGTACAAGAATTAAAGATTTGGTTACATTTTATTTTAAGGTGTCCTTGTTACAGTGTAATTATACAATACTGAGTAACATTAATTAACTACATGTACTACTGTATGAGTTAGGTTTAGGGTTTGGCTTAGGGTTACTTGCATGTAATTATGCATAATTTATTGTTATTATAATAGTAAGTACATGTAGCATACTGTAAGAAACAAGAACACCTTAAAATAAAGTGTTTTATTTTTGTGAGTCAATATACAGTACTACAGTCTTATGAAGCACTGCAAATGATAGATGCTGAAAGAATCATAGCTATTGGTTATTGGTTATAATTATAGTCTTTGAGGTAACACTTTATTTTAAGGTGTTCTTGTTTCACGTTACATTACTATTGTAATAACAATAAATTATGCATAATTACATGCAAGTAACCCTAAGTCAAACCCTAATCCTATACCCCAACCATATAGTAAGTACATGTAGTTAGTTAATTAATATTACTCAGTACTTAAATGTATAATTACACTTTAACAAGGACACCTTAAAATAAAGTGTAACTGTCTTTGATTATAATTATAAAACGTCTATTAAAATGTACTTGCATTCATATTTACTATAATGTTTTATGTACACTAGTTTGTTGTCAATAAGTTTTTTTTTCTAAGAAATTAATAATTTTATTCAACAAGGATGCATTAAGTTGATCAAAAGCGATGGTAAAGACGTTTATAATGTTACAAAAGATTTGTATTTCAAATAAATGTTGTTCTTTTAAACTTTCTAGTTATCAGATAATCCCGAAAAGAATATACCATTTATTCTAAAATAAATTAAGCAACAACTGTTTTCAAAATTAATAATAATAAGAAATATTTCTTGAGCAGCAAATGAAGAATCATGTGACACTGAAGCCTGGAGTAAACACAGGAATAAAATATTAAATATATTAATATACTAAAATGTTAAATAGTTTTTAAATTGTAATACTATTTAAGAACATAAGAGACTTCTTTCAAAGACAAACTCTTATAAAAAAAAAATCTTATATACAGTCTATATATTATATATAGTTAAAGTTACACTGACTGATTGCTTCAACAGAAGCATATACCATTGATTAACAACCTCTGAGATTCAGAGATCATGGTACATTTGTCTTGGAAGCTTTAGACAGAAAATACATTACTCTATGGAGAAATAAATGAGATTTGTACTCGCAAAACCTGACTGTTGCGGTTTATTCCTGTCCTGTTCACACAATTGTCCTAGTAATAGTAATCACAGGTCTAGTTCATCACATTAACTTGAACATTCACTAATACTAACATTTGACAACCAATGTCTTAATTTTGATTTTTTTTTTTAATCACTTAATAGCCTACCTAACCTACCTTTTTTTTTTTTTTTTTTTTTTTTTTTTAATAAATACCACTCTGTTTGATATTTTGTCATGTAATGCAAAGAAATTATTGATTAATAATTCTTTTTTTATGTAGCTTAAGTGTCCAAGTTTGTATTTTTGCGACCAAAATAAATACTAAACAATTAAAACTGTTGATTTTATCTATTAATGTATATGTAGCTTAGCACTAGCATTATAAAAGCAAGGACAGTCTATTTCTGGATCTGCTGTAAGGTGCTTTTAATGAGACTTCCAGATACCCTGCGATGTTCTCCATGAACCCAGCATGGCAGCACCTTCAGACCAAGCAGAACACAGACCGCGGTAATTGGGCTGCAGTCAACTCCACAAGCCGCGTGCGGAAAATCTTCTACAGTAGATGTGATGACCATTGAGAGCTAATGGGGATATTAAATATGATTCATTTCAATTATACACCGCTGCTAAAGGAATTAGCATCACTTATAGCATGCCGTCAAAAGCGCAGAGGAAGAGCCTTACAGGCTTACAGCCGAACGGATCAAAGAACACCTGAGCAGGTTGCATGAATAAAAATGAACATTTATATGTATGAATGAGAATGAACTATTGATATTTTCCGTGGAAAAATTTAGTGAAGTGCTAGTAAGTATACGCTGCTGGGCTACTTTGAAGCAGGTGGCTTTGAAACAAGAGCTTTGATTGGTCGGTCTGCCAGAATGATGGCCTCATCGTGTCGTTCCATCAGCTGTGAAGAGCAGCCGTAGAGGGGGGGAAAAAAAACATCCCCGTCCTCAAGCAGCCTGCTTGTCGACTTCAAACAAGGCTTTAAACATCACGCATACAAGCACACGAACGTGCACAAACAGATACTCCTACATTTATGCGACTCTTTCCCTTTAAAGACCTTTAAGCTGCGTACTGTATAAACACACGCTGAGGCAATGATTTACACGTACAAAAACAACACTTTTTTCTCACATATATGCATTCAAAACGTGTACACGCTCTGTCTTGTTCATTTCAATCAATCATGTATAGCTACAGGTTTTGAATCTGAAAGAAGTAGCCGTGAAAGACAGCGGGAGACGGAGAGAACGTGTGTATGTGCATTTAGAGAGGATGTGAAATTACTCTATTGAAAGACACAATGAAAGGGAGAAATGAAAGAAAGGAGCTGTGTGAGGGCTTGGAGAAGAGACGAGTTCCATTGATCTTTGTGTTGATTAACAGCAAACAGAGGTATGAAGTGTACTGCGCTCTCGTTCGCTTTATTTATTTCTTCGTTTGTAGTTTCTTTTCCTGATGGACCTGCGGATGGAGGAGGATTTTGCCTCTGTTTCCGATTTCATTTCAAGGAAATTAAATTCTAAAGAACTGATTCAGCCATAGGAGTAGGCCTATGTGCTCGTTTGTTATGGATAATGAAGAAAAAGAAAAAAAAATAGATGTTCTGTTAACTCTAAAACGAAATGCAGTGCTGTGCAAAATTCAAAATAAAATACACCTGTAAAAAAATCAATATGGAAAATTCCTTCATATTAATACATTTTTAGATTGTATGTAGGCACATATTGTTGTCTATTATGGCTTTTTGATTAGGTTGTATTAATTTGAATGCTTATTTTCATGAGTCCCAGTTCAGTTTTTTGCAGCCAAGATTCAATTCATGGAAAAAATCATTTAGAATCTACATACAGTATAATTTGTATTTACTATTTACATTTTTTTTAAAAAGTGTTTTTTTAGTGTTGTATTTACATTTTTAAAAAGTGCTGGTGAGTCTCTTATGCTCACCAAGGCAGCATTTATTTGATCAAAAAATACAATCAAAACAGTAATTTTGTGAAATATTATTACAACACTATACAATTTCAATATATTGTAAAATGTAATTTATTCCCGTGAAGGCAAAGCTGATTTTCAGCAGTCATTATTCCAGGCTTCAGTGTCACATGATCCTTCAGAAATCATTCTAATATGCTGATTTGCTGCCCAAGAAACATTTCTTATTATTATCAACAGTTGCTGAATATTTTTGTGGAGACCAGGATTCCTTCCCAGGATTTTTTGAATGGAACATTCAAAAGAACAGCATTTATTTGAAATATAATTTTAACATCATGAATGTATTTTCACTTTTGATCAGTTTAATGTATCCTTGCTGGAAAAAAAAAAGAAAAAAAAACTCTAATCCCTGATGGATGGGCACTCTCCATTTCTTTTTACCGCATACACCGTTTGAGATTTACAGTAAACCACCAGAGGCAGATGGCAGTTGACCTCAATGTAAAAAAAAATGCTTCACAGCTATGTGTATGTCTGTCTAAATGCTATGTATGTGCATAAAAATGTAGTCAATGCATGACAGAATTAAATACTAAATGCATTCGAAATGCAATCGCTTTGATTTTAGCTTTGTGACATATGGCTTCATTGCATCTGTTGTAAAATTAAATGAGTTTTAATGTCATTCTGAAGTGTCACACACCATTACACACATATCAATTCAGTTTCAAGACAAATTATAACACTAGAGTATTGCAAGTGTACATAAACATTTCAAGATAAACAGACTCGCAGTTCAACTTTTGAGTGCTTTGACTCTATAATTAAAACAGCAACAATGAAATGAAAACAGTGCACCAATGAAATCCACAGAAAATTGACTGAAAATGGGCTGATTGTCTTTGTTTCCCTATCAAAAAAAAAAATATTAAAAGGATTAAGGATAACACGTTTATATTTCTTCTTCTCAGTTTTCCACTGGTGTATATTTTGTGTACTTTATGTGCTTTTCCAACCGAATTGCAAAAATAATGACTGTTTTCCAGCAGGTTTGAGTTGAAATACAGTAGCTTTGTGTCATCTTTAAAAACACAGAAAAGCAAGAACAAGTCTCTAAGTAAACGGTTTTGTCACCCAATCAAAAAGCAGCACCTTCAAACACTTCTGCTGCTACAGTATATGAAATGTGTATGTTTGTTCATGTGTACCATATATGTGTATAAATCTGCGGAAATGGCTGCATGAAATGTGGAAGTTTCCTTCAGAAGCGCTGCATCAAAACAAGCTCTTGACACTTGCCACTCTTCACACAAAGTAATTATTTTTCCAACCAAAGGCGTAGAAGATTTTTCAATGAAAAAACTTGAAGGTTAAAGCAACTGTTCTTTCTGCAGCACTGCTTCACTTCAACTGCCTCCTCAGTAACCTTGATAAAAAAATCCTTACAGATTGTAATTAGGTTTTTAATTAAAAATCGACACATTTTTGTTTTCTTAAGTGTAAAAAGGAAGTTCAGGTTTAGCTAACAGTGGATCTGTTGCAGATACTTGTAATATTTTGCCTGTTTGTTCTTCATCTTGGTTTGTGACCTTCATGTGGACAAGAAAACACTTTGCATAACTATTCATAAACAATTATACATATCTATAAAAGTTCAATGAGTTAAGTAGTTTGAGATTCAGTGGGCTACAGAAATGTGAATGGAAAATGATGAATAGTCATCAATGCTGAAATTAATCGTCTATAGGCCTTCAGTCCTCTTTCATATGAACAGATAGAATACATACAAAGAGCAGTGAATTTTTTTTCCCTCTATTTCTCACTCTTTTGGTATTTTTAGCTCTTCAAACAGACTGGTTATTATAGTCAAATTTCAAATTTCAAGTATGTGTGAAGCCTATGCTTATGTTTTTATAATGTCCAAACTCAAATTGGATGGCACCCCTGTCCTTGCTAGTCTGCTTTCACACTGTTGCTCCAAACTTTTTTTTCTCACATTGCTTTCAGGGTCATTGTGAATATCGCCGAAAGCTTTTAATCACAATCGCCAGACATCAAAGCTTATAAAAGTAAAGTCCCATTCACACTGACAGCGACCAAAAGTCATTTATTTTCAATGAGCTTTGGCAATTTCTGCCAACAGGAGCGGCAGTGACTGTTGCCAGTAACAAAGTTGACAAAAGTATAACCTTATTAAATTGAGCCTGAGATTTGATGCTGCAGCTTTTACTGGAATTCAAGGCAGTGGATTAGCATACAGCGATAATTAAAACATGATGCATGCAAAACTATGTCAAAAATATTTGATTCATGCATTGATAATATTTTATGTAGGATGTATTCATTTGGACAAAATTTTGAAACATTTTCATTGTTATTCCAGGACTTTTTCATGTTGCATGTTAGTGGTATCAAATTACTCTTAAATATTTTAATTAGTATTTATGTATTTATTTTGTTATTTTGTTGTTGTTGTTTTTCATTGTTTATTTAATTTTTTGTTCCCTGTCGATATTCTCACTCGTACTGTGTCGTAAGACGCTGTATGGGAAAAACTCTTTTTTCCTCTTCAACTGAAGCCTTTTCAATCACGCA
>JAFVLL020038067.1:0-12765 GCA_021397915.2 Tor tambroides
ACTTTTTGAATGGAATTAGTGAAATAAATCAACTTTTTGATGATATTCTAATTATATGACCAGCACCTGTATAATCTGGAAGGTTTTTTCTGTTCAGCTGATGTGACCTGGGCCATGCAGGCTATTGGTTCATGTTAATCAATAGATGAGTATCTTACTAGTATTTCTTGTAGGTTACTGTTGTAGGAAAAGCAGCTTTTCTGTAAATGTAATGAAGATTGTAATAGCAAATAAGGAAAGATTTGAAAAGGAAGCACTAGATGCTTTGACGTTCAGTGCCCCATGATACCCCACTGTCCACTGCAAACTCATGTCCCGCTCTGGTTTCATTGTCATTAGAAACAAAATACAGTCCAGAATGTCCTGCTACATTTAGAAATCTGTCAGAAGTGCCATGTTTTTAAAGCCGTTTCAGGCTGATGATTATGCTTTACCTTTTTATGTGTGTCAGATGGAACATATTTTATGTTAGTAGCATGTGTTTATTGTTTCTGATTATAGAAACTGTACCGAAGAGAACTTCAGCCTCCATTCAAACCAGCTGCAGGGAAACCAGACGACACCTTCTGCTTTGACCCAGAATTCACAGCCAAAACTCCCAAAGGTGCAGTGAGAACATGTTCTGGATAGATCACATGATAGCGAGTGCTGTGATGGCTTGAGTTGTGTTTTGTGTGTTTTGGACAGATTCTCCAGGCATTCCCCCCAGTGCAAACGCTCACCAGCTCTTCAAAGGCTTCAGTTTTGTAGCTCCAGTCTCTCTGGAGGAAGGCAAAAGTGCCCCGCTAGTCAACATTCTCCCCATAGTCCAGGTAAATCACTAATATCTGTTTGCATCTCAGTGTGTTGTGTATGCATTATTTGTTTATATGTACGTGTTTGTGCTGTGTCAGATGCATGGAGGCTCGGCTCAGTTTGCAGACGTGTATGAGCTGAAGGAGGACATCGGTGTGGGTTCGTACTCCATATGCAAGCGCTGCATACACCGGATCACCGCCATGGAGTTTGCTGTGAAGGTGAGCCATGCGGTCTCAAAATAATCATTACTTACGCCTCAGTCAGTCTGGCCTACAAGATGCACTAATGCTCTGGGGCCTGTTGCACCAGCTGGACACACACCCGGTTGTAAGACTAGGCTGGACATAAAATGCACTTCAAGTCATGTGTAGTAGAGGCCTGCGCCGGATGGATTTTTCATAGATTAAATAGCCTACTGGAGAGATGCACAGATGCAGGTAGGCTAATTCACACAGGCAACTGTCACCTCTCTCTCTCTCTCTCTCTCTCTCTTCTGAGTTAGCTTCGTGTCAGGTGGTTCTTGCCTTCACGTCGTGCATTAAAATCGTTCAATGTACAGCAATGTACTCCGTGTCTCTGATAAACACGACATGCACCGCTAGTGTAACTTTACAAGTCACTAGGGGCATCTGAACTCTTCTGTGGAACTGAAAGTAGTTGGGATATAGTCAAAATACCATGCTTTGTTTTGTTGGAGAACTCTTTGATACTGTATTTAAGTATTTTGTTGGAAGTGTGTTACCTGAAATATTTCCTACATGCCAATACTTCAATATACAGCGGCTGACAGAGAGCAGGAAGTTTGAAGGTCAATCTTTGAACTACTGATGGTCGATACGACCAAATACTATATCATGTTATATGAGTAATTGTAATTATGGCAAAAATCACAGACGTGTGTTTACTTGTATTGAATGTGCACATGTAGTGTACTTCAGATCTTAAAAGTATATTTACCTGTACCTGTATTTGCACATAATATAATATTAATGAAATAAAAGGCCAAAAGGTGACTTAAAGAGAGACAATTTCACAGTTTTTAGAAAAATGTAACTGCCCGCTCCCTCAAAAATGCCCGCAACATTGTTTTATCCCACTCCTGTCCGCAAAAGCCCGCACAAAAGCAACCTATATAGATTTATTTCAGTACATCCATGAAATTTACATTAAACAGCTCTGTAACATCTCCTAAGTTCCACAGCATCCCAGAATAAATGCTCCTGATTAAAATTTTTGTTTTTTAGGCTAAGCATCAACAATCACAAAGCACTGTAACAGAAAAGCAAGCATATAAGTTAGGCGTGCATGGTTTGGCATCTCAGTTTATCACGATCTCATAAATCTCTGTTATAACACAATTAATATATGCACAATGAATCTTTCATAATGTCTATACTTTGTGTGTTATAATAAGAGGATTTCTGAGCATGCACGCAAGTTGCACTGCTGGTGACTGCGCAAGAACTCTTGAGCGGTGAGTGGATTCTAACTTAAACACCTCTTATTGGCCATTGTGATCCAGATATCAACAGATATGTCGGTGATTGACTACAATGCTCAACGCTTTAAACACGTGTTATGAATAGAAACTCTGCCTATGCTTGCACGTTAATCATTTTTATATTAGTTGTTCTTGTTGCTCTTGTGCAATGGTTGAATAACAATTTACGTTTTTATATATTTTACGTTTAGATATTTCTATTTTGCGGGAGTCCTGCAAATCATTTTATTCTCCTGCATCCCGCACACACGAGTATCTATCCACCCGCACTCGCCCATCAAGTGTTGTCCCGCACCAAACCCTGATGCGCTGGGTCCTGCTGGAGTGCAGGTCTCTTAATGCGTTGAATTAATACCTGTTGCACCATCTAGGCGTAGTGCTACGTTTGAGACTAAATATGAGACTAAATATTACGTCTAGTCAAAGGTGTAAAGTGAAAAGTCATGATTTGCTCAGACAATATTAGTTTTTAGGATTCATGTCTGTGAAGTAGTTATTACTGCAGACGTGAACTGTAATGTTTATGGTCTTTTCGGGCAGGATAAAAGCGATATCAGTCACAAAGCTCAGTGTAGGCTACACCACACTGCCAAGTAATTGACCTAACAAAATATATTTCTGTAGGTCATTATGCAGTAAAATATTACTGTACCATTCATCATCTTGCTTGGAGGGACAGTATAAATGCTTGGAAATATTTGATGTTTTTAAGTCCATTTATTATTTGTAGTACCTGCCATTTGCTGTTGCACCTCGGTTCCGATCATCTGTTCCTCTTTGCTACTAGTTATAGTAAAAAAAAAGTAAATGTGACTACATGTGAATGTAGTCTCAGCTGTCACTGCGGGAGAATGTGTTGGTGTGGATGCACATCGTCTACCAGAGATGCAACAATACAGTTAGTCCACGGTTCAGTATGTACCTTGGTTTTTAACCACGGTTTTCGGTTCAATTCAGAGTGCTTTGCACATCAGTGTGATATTTTATTTTTATTTTATTTTTTTTTGCAACAAATTAACAACACTCCTGTAAACCTCTGTACACTGGAAAAAGAGTGGATTATTATATGTCTGCTTAACATTTCTTTTGAGAGTGGTATTATTTTTCTGATTTTTACCCAAAATAGAATGGATTGGGCATTATTGAGCGCTATAAACACATGTAATGTGCGTTTCATTCATATTGGAGCGCGAGAGAGTGCGCTCGTGCAGAAAATCCACATATGCATCATAGGAAAGGAAATCCCCAATATATGGATAAAGGCATGGTTATCTCTGTAACTGAACAAACAGAAGATATAATGTTACGTTTAAATGTTTTGAATGATTAAATGTAAGGACAATAAACACTCGCCTGCGACAATATATGGTTTATCTGTGTTCTTCAAGCCATCTCGGGTGTTTTCATAATGATTAAGTATATTTGTAAGCTGTTTCTAATCGACATAACCTTTATTATGGTATAGGATATATTGTCTGCCTCGTTCTGTGATAAGAAGCCACATCAGATCACAAAAGGAAGTTATTTCAAACACTCGACTAATGTTGTGAAGCAAAAACAAGTTATAATGTTCTCTTTTGTTGGACAACAGGTTTAGTAATACTTCTCATATCAAGTCATTACAAGGGAAAATGCTTGGCGTGTGTTGCTTTTAAAAAATACGCATTATTAGTGGGGAAGCATTTCCTCATCTCAGCACACAAACTCACGGTCACACACACAGCTAATTCTGAGAGAAATAAAAAACACGGAAATTATTTAAATGCAAAACCGAAAAACCGCAATTCACAAGCGCGTATTGAACCGTGGATGTAGTACTGAACGGTTCGATGTTATATTGAGAATTGTTGACATCCCTATCGTCTGTGCCGGGTGTAGTTTCAGTTGGTGCCACAGGTGTAAATATTTATCATAAAGCTGGACATTACAAAGCCCAGTGTAGGGCTTAGATCCAACTGTTTTACATCTAGCTGGTGTAACCGGCCCCTGGTGTAATGTTTCCACTTTGTTCTGGTGTTAAACAGATCATTGACAAAAGTAAGCGTGACCCGTCAGAGGAGATCGAGATCCTGATGCGGTACGGCCAGCATCCCAACATCATCACGCTGAAGGACGTGAGTGACGCGGCTCTGATGTCCAGCTGATGCAGCTGTGTGTGCGGCTCACTCAGGTGTGTGTGTGTGTGTGTGTGTGTGTCAGGTGTATGACGAGGGCCGCTTCGTGTATCTGGTGACGGAGCTGATGAAGGGCGGAGAGCTGCTGGATAAGATCCTCAGGCAGAAGTTCTTCTCGGAGCGAGAGGCCAGCGCTGTGCTCTACACCATCACCAAAACTGTGGATTACCTGCACTGCCAGGGGGTGAGAGAAAAACTGTACAAAAACAGGATTGCAAAGTGATGTTTATTAACATTGTTTTAATTTGTCATCATAAACAAATAATTGTGACAGTTCTGGCACTTCTTCCCATTACTATTGGACATGATAGTTTAGTGAAGTAATTATCACACATATATGTGACCCTAGTCCACAAAACCAGTCATAAGGGTCAATTTAATACATCAGAAAGAACAGATTTATACATCATCTGAAGGCTGAATAAATAAGCTTTCCATTGATCTGAGGGTGCAAAAAAAATCTAAATATTGAGAAAATTGCCTTTTAAAGTTGTTCAAATGAAGTTCTTGGCAATGCATATTATATCTGTGCTAATTAAGACTGGTTTTGTGCTCCAGGGTCATATATGTGTCCCTGAAGCACAAAACCAATCTTAAGTAGCACAGGTATATTTGTAGCAATAGCCAAAAATACATCGTATGGGTCAAAATTATTGATTTTTCTTTTATGCCAAAAATCTTTAGGATATTAAGTAAAGATGATGTTCCATGAAGATATTTTGTAAATTTCCTACTGTAAATAACTTCATTTTTGATTAGTAATATGCATTGCTAAGAACTTCATTTGAACAACTTTAAAGGTGATTTTCTCAATATTTTGATTTTTTTTGCACCCTCAGATTCCAGATTTTCAAATAGTTGTATCTCGGCTAAATATTGTCCTATCCTAACAAACCATACATCAATGCAAAGCTTATTTATTCAGCTTCAATTTTGAAAAATTGACACTTATGACTGGTTTTGTGGTCCAGGGTCATATATATATTCTTGTAATAAACCAGGCAAAATTGCAAATGATCTTGAGAGCCAGTGATCATCATGTGTTTTACTTGTATGAGAACATGCAGAGTCAAATGTGTGATTTAAAATCTAGCTATGTTGTAAATATTATCTAGTAGATATTTCCCATTTTCTGAGGAAGACAATGACAGGAAGAAAATGCGCCCTCTAGTGGTCACTCCCCCCAGTTGAGAATTACTGTAGACCTGATTAAGAAGCATGTTATTGTATATGTGTCTATTTTGGCACTGCTAACAGCTATAATCCATCAGTTGTTATGAAAGTGACATGATGTTACAATAATCAAGCATGCTTTCTTGTTAATGAAGTACAGGACAACTCTTGATTTCTCTGTAATCCTGTTCATTACTTGAACTATATATGGGAATTCAGTGAATTATTCAAGTATTTGATATTTAATGAGGACTGTTGCATGTAATTGCTTGCTTGGAATTTGCATTTTAAGATGATATACCACTCTAAAACTTTCACTTGATGTGTCAGTCTGAACACATCGTGAAGCATTTCATATTCAGCGCTCCCATGCTTGATAAGTCCACAGAAGTCTCTACATGAAATTTTGCATGCTTTGAAATGTCTTAGTTAAGTATATACTGTATATTGTATTGTTTTGTTTTTTTACTAAATACTGTGTATTGGTGCATGTAACTGACAGTGGATTAAATACTCTAGCCTAGTTTGAAACTGACTGAGGGGAAATGTCACTCTATTTAAGCAGATTCAGAGCAAATAGATAAATCCTGAGCTATCAGATGTCACCATCTGATTTTTAGTTTTAACAGTCTAGATGATCCATATCAGCCAGCCTTATTATCGAGTACAGTTTGAGTCTCTGTAATCTGTTGGACTGAGCAGCAGAGCGTTTGCAGATGCTGTTTTGGTGATGATCTGCTCCTCCTGCAGGTGGTGCACAGGGACCTGAAGCCCAGCAACATCCTCTACATGGACGATTCGGGAAACCCCGACTCCATTCGCATCTGTGACTTCGGCTTCGCCAAGCAGCTGCGAGGAGACAACGGGCTGCTGCTGACTCCCTGCTACACCGCTAACTTCGTGGCTCCTGAGGTGAGGATCAGCGGCTCCTCGGTGAGCTGAAGTGACAGACAGACCCTCGCTCATGTGTTTCTGATGCGCTGCAGGTGCTGATGCGGCAGGGGTACGATGCAGCCTGTGATATCTGGAGTCTGGGAGTCCTGCTCTACACTATGCTGGCGGGGTCAGTCTGACATCAGCTTCCTTCCACTTCCTGCGCTGTTCTGTTATTGACAAAGTGAAAATGCATTTGAAAAAGTTTGCAAACTTTGCTTTATTCAGTGCTTCCAGTCCAGTGGTCTTTTACTGAGGAAAAAAATAAATATAAAATGCTGCTGTAAAACGGAGAGCATGCAGTCAAGCCAGCTGTGGTTTGATGTGGCAGACACAGCAGCTTTTCAAAATGAGTAGTTTTTCAGTTCAGTTTGTTTTGAGAAAAAAAAAAAATGTTCTGAGGTTTATTTTCCAAAATGTTATTGGTTGGAACAAAATAAGAGGTACTACTAACTAACTTTTTATAATGAGAGCACATTGTGCTAATACACTTTGAAAATAACACCAAATTAATCTCTGCTTGTTTTTTTTCTTAGGTGCATTATTACACTAAATAATTTGTGTATTTAACATTTTCAGATAATGATTCTAAAATGCACTCCTTGGATACACCCCACTTTGTCTTTGACAGTGCACCTGCTGTTTTACAAAACTCTTGCATATATTTCATTAAATGATCTATTTATTTATTATTTAATTTTAATTTGTTATATAGACTTTTTAGATCAACCAATAGGCTTTTCAGAAACCAGCGCTATTGTAGCTGCTATTTTATTTTTCTGTTTTTTTTTAAGACTGTAGATCAAAATAAAATAATGCTTATAAATTTGATTTAATATTAATTTTGAAATGAGAGAAATTGCTGTTGTTTATTAATTTAATAAAATGTTTTAACTTGCAACATTTATGAAATAAGCGAAAAACATCCAAAATCCAAAAAATTAACTAAAATACAGATGAATGATGTTTGTTTGAGAGGTGCTTCTTGTTCTTACCACAGCAATTTAATTCAGCATTAATATACATTACAGCAGTCTGCAGTTTTTAGATGTCCTTTCAGTCAATTTTCAGTCAAAAAAAAAAAAAAATGAAATGGGTTATTGACTGGTTTTCAGCTTTTTAAAATGATTTTCCTCTGGAACATCTAAAACTCCGTCCCAGTTTTCTGTTACATTCTAAAAAAATTAGTTTGTTTCTGTATTGGTAAGTTTATGCATCGCAATTTAAAAAACAAAAAACAAAAAAAACACAAACCTTACATGGAAACTTAGCTATGGATTCTGAACTATCCAGATAAGGCTTTTTATTTGTTTAAATGAATGAAAATACAGTTGAATGTGCTGAAGTCTGTGTTTGTCTGTGTAGCTACACACCCTTCGCCAACGGACCCAACGACACGCCGGAGGAGATCCTGTTACGCATCGGCAGTGGCAAGTTCTCCCTGAGTGGAGGAAACTGGGATTCGGTGTCAGACTCCTCAAAGGTAGCAGAGGAGTTCAGATGCGCTCATGTCACAGTTCAACATTTCTCCTAGTTTAAACTATATCTGTGGCACAGGCGACCAGTCAGTGGTTGGCTTGACCTTAAGATACATAATAGAACAATTAGTGCTGTCAATCGATTAAAAAAAATTAACTAATCACACTTTTTTTTTTTCTTTCTGCGATTAATCACATTTAATCCCACCTAACATTAAAGTTTTATATATACTTTTATATTGCAGTATTTTCATGTTTAATCTGCAAATTAATGTAGAAACAACATAAAGTTGTTGTTAAACAAATATTTAAAAATACTATCTTTGCAGGTGAGTATCACTGATACCAATACTACTGATGTCTTTAGGAAATTGTTCTTTTTTTCCTCTAGTATTTAACCATTGACTATAGCCATTCAGCACTGCAGTATAATAGAGAGCTATCAATTAATATTTGTGACCCTGGAGCACAAAACCAGTCTTAAGTCGCTGGGGTATATTCGTAACAATAGCCAAAAATACGGTAAATTTCCTATCGTAAATATCAAAACTTCATTTTTGATTAGTAATATGCATTGCTAAGAACTTCACTTGAACAACTTTAAAGGAGATTTTCTCAATATTTTGATTTTTTTGCACCCTCAGATTCCAGATTTTCAAATAGTTGTATCTCAGACAAATATTGTCCTATCCTAACAAACCATACATCAATGGAAAGATTATTCATTCAGCTTTCAGATGATGTAGAAATCTCAATTTCAAAAAAATTGACACTTAAGACTGGTTTTGTGGTCCTGGTTCACATTTATTAGACTTTAAAAAAATAACTTCTAATTTAAGTGAACTTAAAACAATCTTCACATAAACACATTATAATAAATGTCATATTTAGCCTCCTGTGCCACTCAGCAAGGAGGAAATATACAGAAATTGAATAAAGTTACCAAACATTAAATTTTAAATGAAATATAAATGAATCCTTAAGCTACAACAGTTATTGATGTCCTCTTTTTTTTTCTTCTTTTTTTTTTTTTTTCTTTTGTTCTTTAATTAGCAGACATCACAGCAGCTGGGTTACTAGGTTTTTTGGCTAAATATTTTTAACGTGTTAAACTGAAAAAAAATAATCGCCTGCATTCATGCGCTGATTTTGACAGCACTAATAACAATCCCTAGCGGTGACTGTGTTTGATTGGAGGTCAGTAGCACGAGTTCAGAGGAGCACAGTCAGTAAACTCAAGCTAAGAAGGAGAGCTTGTGTGTTTGCAGGATCTGCTGTCTCATATGCTGCATGTGGACCCTCACCAGCGATACTCCGCTGAACAGGTACTCAAACACTCATGGATCGCCTGCCGCGACCAGAACCCACACTTCCAGCTCACACGGCACGAGGCGCCTCACCTGGTCAAGGTACGCTCCTTTCTCAGTCCACACCTGCTCCTGCTTGAGCGTAGGGCTGGGCGATTTTTCCCATCTTATCAATTCATTCGAATTTAATGTTTTGCCACGATTTCATTTTTTAGAGATCGAGGAATCGTAGTTTTGACTAGAAATATTACCAAACGTTTGAATTAGACGCTTTGACAACATTCCAGTGAAATAACAGTAAAGAGAAAAGAATGATCCAGCCGCATGTGATTAACGGCTCAGATCGCTAGGTGCCATTCACACAGAATGTGTTCTTGTGTTGACAAAGATGCGACGCAGTGGAATAGGAAAACATGCAAGAAGATGGGAGTTGAACATCTTTTAACTTGCGTGCCGCGTTTTTATAGTGCCGTTTCATCACGAGACGCTGCAAGAGATGCGAGCGTCCACCCTTACATAGAAAAACAATGGAAAAGCAGCGCAATCGAATAAAAAACCTGTGAAGAACTACTACTATATGTCTGATATTTCATGTTTGCATCATGCTGACAGGCTGAAAGCTGCTGTTCATTGTTTTTACAGAACATTTATAGTTAATAATAGTCTACTGGTGTTATACCTTCAATCGTTTTGAATTTGAATTACTTAATCATTTTTAAAGCATTTTTCTTGTATTATTTCTGATTATATAATATAAGACAAGTTTGTACAAGATGTAGTTGTAGTTCATGCATCTTTTCTGCAAAGATATTAACAAGTGATTTGTTTAACATTTACATCATGATGACAGCTTCATGTATGTAGAGTTTTCTTTAACTAGAGGGTTAATAAAGAAAAGGTTACTGGAATCATGCTGTAGTTACATTTTCAAGTTGACTAGTTAAATATCGTGAAAACTGAGAATCGGTCAAGCGTTCTAAAAAAAAAATTGAGATTTGAATGTTTTTGCCATATGACCCAGCCCTACTTGAGTGTGTCGTGTGTGTCGTAGGGAGCGATGGCCGCCACATACTCAGCGCTCAACCACAAGACGTGTAAGCCGGTTCTGGAGCCGGTGGCCGCCTCCAGTCTGGCCCAGCGCAGGAACATGAAGAAGCTGACGTCTACAGACATGTCCTGAAGAGCCCAGGCGTCTCAAACGCTCTCCAGTTCCCGAACGCCAGGCTTCAGGAGCACAGCTTCTGTTTCTCTCTGGTAGAGTGAAGAACACCAGCTCCATGTCTCCATCCCGTCTGAAGTGTTTCACGTGTTAGCGAGCCGTTCGGATGCTCTCGTGGAGACCCAGATCTCCTGAAGGAATGTCCAGGTCATACAGTTTGTGCAGAAAATACAGGAAGCCTGTTTGTAGGACCATTAAAGGGATAGTTCACCCAAAAATGAAAATTACTCACCTTCATGTCGTTCCAAACCCGTAAGACCTTCGTTCATCTTCGAAACACAAATTAGGATATTTTTGATGGAATCTGAGAGCTTTCTGATCTTCGTTAGACAGCAAGGGTACTACCAATCAAGGCACAGAATGGCAGTAAGGACATCAGTAAAACAGTCCATGTGACATCAGGGGTTCAACCGTAATTTTACAAAGCTATGAGAATACTTTTGTGTGCAAAGAAAACAATAACTTTATTCAACAATTCGTCGTCTCTGCTTCACCCTAGGGCACCATTTTGGAGAGCATCATGACACATGCGCTCAGTTTGAATTGGATGTAATCAACGTATGTTTACGTTATTTTTGTTTTCATCGTGCACAAAGTATTTTTGTAGCTTCGTAAAATGAAGGTTGAACACTGATGTCACATGGATTATTTTACCGATGTCCTTACTATGCGATCGTGGTAGCACCCTTGCTCTCTCTGGAGGACCAAAGAGCTCTTGGATTTCATCAAAAATTATCTTAATTTGTGTTTCGGTCTAAGTCTTAGGAGTTTGGAACGACATGAGGGTGAGTAATTAATGACAGAATTTTCATTTTTGGCTGAACTGTCCCTTTAAGAGCATTTCATGACAATCAAGCCCACAGATTTCCTTTGAATATCAGGATTTAGTTCTGCTAAATTCTCTAGTATGCGCTACAAGAAGTACAGCCTTCTGCTGAATACTTTACAGCCTAAGATGCTGACATGGCATTAAATAAATATATACTACTAATACTACTCTGAATACTTTACAGGTGGGATTATGTCTAGTTTTCCCACATTAAGCGTATGAGAAGCAGATGTGCTGAATTGTTAAGTGTTACCGTGCAAAGGCATCTTTACGGTCCTAAAAACAGGCTCGGTTTCCTTCACGGTTGTGACCTGCACATTTCTGGCCGTTCTCCATTCGTAAGCCACATCTGTCCCGTTAGTGTTGCGATCCACATGGCATTACCTCAGAAGCACTCAGTGTTAGCGTCTCTTCGGCTCGATGTATATAGACTGGTGTGGATCCTTCAGCACATTTGCACTGAGGCTCTCCCTCCGTCTGTTCCCGTCTCGGACCGCTCTTTGCCTTTTGTTGAATGGGAAGTACATGAGCAAAAGGTGGAGAAATAAATCTATATTTATAAAATCGAATGAGGTGAATGAATGTAGATGAGATTGAATCCACGATATCGCATCTCTCTGCTCCAGATGGAGGGGGAAAATTATTCCATAAAACTTTTTAAAGACATTGTGGAAATTGTATCATATTGTATTTATTTCACTTATTTTTAAAATTTTATTTTTCTTTCAGGTGATGTACATATTGACATTAAAGAACATTATTGACATGATGCTTTTGTCTTCTTTGTTTTCATTCGGTCAAGATTGAGTGCAAACAAGATGAAATGAAAGGGTTTTATCACCAGTCACAGTGAGCAGTAGTTTTAGATATGGATAAGAAGCGCTTGTTTTGTCAAACATTATATAAGTTCATATCCTCACTATGGAGGACCTGGAGAAAGCTATCCTTTAGCATTCTTCTTCATCTCTCTTTTCTTTCTTTTTTTTTTTTTTTTTTTAAAGAGGATTTTAATATTACACTGGCACCCAGTCATTGAAAATTGGCCCTCCGGTGACTTGTTGTTCTTCCCTGTTTTAGAGAATGAGTGCAGCAGTTTTTGTGAGAGTCCTGTTTTATGCCAGCATGACAACACCTCTGCACGCAAAGCAAAAACCAGGAAAATATCCATGCAAAACTTGTTTTCTGAGTCTTGTTACTGCTGCATAAAAAGAGGCCAGATCACAACTACTAAACGAAAGACATGCAGAACCAATGTCCAATACCCATTCTTTAAAGTTAATCTGCCCACAGACCTCCGTTCTTAAAGGCGTTCTAAAAATGACGCTAACCAGTGTTGCCAGCTTATTTTCAGGT